>VYZW01053053.1:0-57145 GCA_013401315.1 Balaeniceps rex
GAAAATTAACTCTCTCCCAGCTGAAACCAGGACACTCTGAAATTTTTGTGTCGGGGCTGCCTGCTGGCGTAGCAAGGCCTCGTCGCTTGGCAGAGGATGCCAGCATCGTTCTCACTGTGGCACAGCTCAGGGCTGTGTTTTCTTTTTTTTAAGCAGCCTTCAAATTTTGTTGTGCAGGCTGCAATAACTCCTCCCAGTACACCCGCAACAGTATTTCCCTGAGTAGAGAGGAACCAGCTCCTGGCAATTATCTCTTAACCTCTTTAGGGCACTAAAGTAAAAAAAAAAGCCATACAGGATAGTAGATTTTTTATAAAGATAATTAATGTGAAGCTTTTGTTAATTGCTTTGTAGGTTCCCCTTCCAACAAGCTAATACTGAGTGACTGCGATGCATTGTAAGACACCGATGCAGTTCACCTGCATGGAGCTGGGTTTATTTTTGCAGCAAGCAAAGAGAATCGTGGTGCTAGCAGCAAATTTCTGAGCCCTGATGAATACTCCATGGGTTAGTGTTTTTATTAAAGAAGACAAGAGAGCTCTGGGCTGGTTTCATTGCAGCCAGGTGCTGGGTGTAGCTAGAGAGTATTGTAGCAATGCTTGCAGTGGGATGGGAGCGTTGGAGCAGCTATCACCTGGCTGGTGCAAGATATGGTGGGGATGGAGCCCGAGGATGAGCTCTGGGAGCTGGGGTGCTCAGAAAGCCCAGGTGGCTGCAGCTGGATGCTGCAGAGCAGCCCCCAGCCCTGGGGAGGGTGGGCCAGGGCAGATGAAGCTGGGAAAGCTGTTGAGGCTTCCTGCCAGCGTTGCCGGTTGCAGATCTGAGGGAAGGAAGTGTGCTCGAGTGAGATGAGCTGTTGTAATTTTTCCTTTTGTATTGCATAAGGCCCTTACCGGGATGCTCTTTTCTCTTCAATTATTTCACTGGGTTTGTCAATCCACTCTGCTCCCACTGACAAAAGGTCAAGGGAAGCAGGTGGGAGAGCTGGGAGCCTCCTGAGCTGGAGCAGCTGGAGCAGAGCAGGTCTACCATGGGTTCTTGTAGCCCAAAGCTGAAGCTTGCTTGCTCACTCCCAGTTCCTCCTAAGCTGTTCCTCATGCTCTCTTGCAGCTTTGGCCTTGAGTGGACATCCACAGCAAAGCACTGTCCCTAACAATTCCCAAGGGACCCTTAACATGTTCCCCCACCCCTGCCTCCAGCATATCACCCTGGTAGCTCGTTAGTCCTGGCTATTTACTACATGTATTAGTCAGAGTAGTTACTCATGCTGTGTCTGTGCTTTCACAACCGCACATGGGACAAGATGTCCAAGCAGAAGCAAGCCAGAGCTGGAGCGGGCAGCATTAGGATGCTGGTGTCCAACCTCTCCTGCTCGCTACCCCCAGCAGCCAGCAAAATCCATGCTCCTTTGGTGTGGGTTTCACCTGCTTGAGGTTTTAATCTTTGATACTTCCCAGTTTGGGAACAATTTCCATTTTTTAGAGGATGTCTTTTTGTTTCTGTATTTCTCCTTGCTGCTGTTTAAGCCTGCTGTAGGTAAAGGGGGTGGGCATCCTTTGGAGACATGTACGTGCTTAGTTGTAGCGTGTATGCTCCCCAACCCGACTGTAAGCATTTTAAGCTGTTAAACATTCCTTTTTCTATTTTCTTTTAACCATCTTTATTTTTATTAGTTCCCCTTTTTAATTTTATTTTTGCTAGAGTGGATTGTGTTTCCCCCCGCCACTGTGGGACTGTTGTGGTTTTTGCAAGATGTTCTTGAGCAGCCGGGGTGGGGAGCAGGGCATCTACCTGTGCACTCTTGGAGCGGTTGCTCCCCAGAGTTGTTGATTTTGGTGATGAGAGATGTCATTTCGGTGCTTTGCTCCTAAATGATGCTCACCCAGCCTACAACAGGGTAATGGAAGTTCTCCCAGTGTTACTTTCTATCCCCAATGAACGTTAAATCTTCCCTGGTGTGTCCCAGCCACTGCCATACTCCAACTGAACAAACAGCGCAACAGGAGCAGGGATTCGGGGAGGCTGTGGGCTCTCCATTCTCAGAGATATTTTTTATTTTCAACCTTCTAGTATTTGTATAGGGGTACGCTTGGTTGTGAGCAGGTGCCTAAACTGGACATGGCGTCTTTCCAAGCAGCATCACCTTACCAGGGAACTCTCCCCACATTTCCCCATGTTCTTGTGACCCACAAGGAGGGTCACCAGCTGGGCACTTTCATGGCACGGTTTGCCTTGCACTCCCATGCTGCCCACGCCGATCCACACTCATCAGCCCCTTGGCTGGGTGGGAGCGGCTGCCGCCCAGGAAATGGACTCATTGATGCTGGCCTTCCTGGTGGGAGCAGCTTGGCTTCCCCCAGCCTCACTCTTCTCATCCTCTGGCACGTCCTTGCTCAAGCCAGGGCTGAACAAGGGACCTGGGGAAAAGGAAAAAGGAACTTCAGTCAGCATAGAGAAGTACGCGGCAAGAAGTTTGCCTTGCTTTAAGAGACAAGTTACTGGTGAACATGACGTTTGTAATTGTATTTTTGGTATTGATTTTTTTTGTATTTTTTGAGGTTTCAAAAGAGCAGTGGAAAAATGCTACCCAGGGTAGCCCCGAAGTGAGGGTGGGGATGTGGGTCGCTGGGGCTGCTCCCCAAGGTTGGGCCCTGGGAAACGCAGCTCGGAGGGAGATGGGGAGGGTAGAGAAAGGCCAGCTGGAAAACAAAGACACATTAACCACAGAGCACCCGTTGGGGCTTTTTAAGAGCAAAACCACCATGGTTCCCAAGGCTGGAGCTTTTTATTCACCTGTGGGGGAGAAGCAGCTTTGCATTTCACCCCCTTGCACACAGGGAAAGGTGCAGCTGAGGCTGTTTTGTCAGGGGTCTCCACCTGGGTCCATAATTGCACGGTCAAACACGTGCTCGGGTTCCACAGGGGCTCATCATGTATTTTCTGCTGTTGTAACTATGGAAATAACTTCTGGCAGGGAGTTTGAGAGTTCAGTTTTCTGTCTTACTGTGGCATCCTGGTCTCTGGCTAGTGCTAGCGAGAGGCCTCAGCTCTTCCAGGGGCTTACACCAGACTTGAACTCTGTCAGTCTCTGGGTTTAACCTAAGCACACGTAACGAACACCCTCTGGCTGATTCCGGGAGCTGCCTGCCCCACTGCCAGCCTAAAGGCGATTAACTCCCCGGCTGCCCATCAAAGCGACCGGCGGCACAACGCTGGCGTTTAAGGTGCCACCATTACGCTTCAGAGTTAACAGCCGCGGAGGCGCTTCCTGGGCTCTGCCCGTGGCGGGGAGCTCCCCGGGGGCCCCAACCCCGCCGGGAGCCGGCGGTGCCAGCCGGCAGACCCCGCCCAGGCCGGGGCGGCCCCGGGGCGGGAGACGCGCGGCGCAGGCCTACCCACCCCCTTCCGCTCCGCCACGCCACGCCGCTCGCCATGGTGGGGAAGGCCAAGCGCCCGCGGCTACACCGCGCCGCCCCCCGGCCCTNGGCGGGCGGGTCGCGGCTTGTGAGGGGCCGGCCCGGCTAGGGGCGGTGGCGGCAGCTCGGGAGTTGCTGAGGCGGAGATCCTGCGCCTGCGTTGCCAGCCGAGCGGGTCGGCACTCGATCCCTGCGCGATCCCAGCCCTGCTCGGTCTCTCGAGCTCGTGGGACGTCACGGGCGCAGGACCCTCGCGGGGTGTCTAAGGACATCCCTTGGTCCTGACATGGTGAATCGCTTGTGGTAGCTAAGAGGATCTCAGAGGGGCAGGAGATCGAGCGAAGCTGTTTCCTGAAGGCTGGTCTACTTTTCCTGCTTAGAAAAGTCGTGTTATGCCCTTCATGCTGCTCTTGTGGCCTTGAAGCTGCTGTGGCACGCTTTGGTGGGCAGCTGCTTGTCTCTTGCACTGCTTATCACCAGTGGGATTGTGCCAACAAGGGTGCCGCTCGTCAGAGCAGGCAGGGAGGCGAAACGAGGGAGCCCGGAGCTTCAGGACTCCAGTGCAATGTCCTTCCTCTGCATCGTTGGAGTCCCGGTGTGCAGCTCTGGTGGCGGCTATTGCTGCTTCACACCATCAGCCGCGATGACGGAACTGCTACGTAGTGACAACTATGGCAGCCACCATAGGGCAGCCACCATAGCTATGGCAGCTACTCTACGGCAGCCACCATGGCATCCCCAGGCCTTTAGCATGCAGAGAGGAGAGACTGCTTAGGGAAGTGGCGGTGACTGACACATGCCAGCACTGCTCCTGCTGCTGGGGGAGAGGGTGCCTGTGCTGCGTCTCGGTGGGGTAACTTGGATACAATAGTGGGGATCATTACCAGCAAGTGTTGGGAGTGGAGGGGTAAGAGGCTGCCTGGCTTGTTTTGAAGTGTTCTCTTTGGTTTCAGGTTAGGGCAGGTGGAGGTGAGATGTCAGTTTACACACAATCATTTAGGAGATTTAGACCATGTCTGGTTTCACCAGCTGTGTTATTAATATGCAGTTCAGGTTAAAGCTGGGTGCCTCCCCCAGACCCCTCGCAGCAAGGACACAGAACAGCAGTAAATGGTTTTTATGCACCTACAGCTTTCCTTGTAAGGGGGGAGGAATAGGCTGTGCCATATACAGCTGGTTTTATACCACTTTAAAGTTATGTGTTGGTGCTGGGAGATACTGCTGGCTAAAATAATAAATTCTTCTAAGCCAACCAGAGAAGCTACTGAAAAGCTTAGGACTTAGGGAGGTGTTCCATCCTTAAAGGAACTAGATGCTGAAGATTTGGTAAGTTGCTAGTAGTCACTGAATCTGCTTAATGTCCATTGATGTAGGATTTAGGCCCCTAATATGCTCATTTGTTGCTTATCTGTACTGTTACGTACTTACATACCTGTAATAAATCTGGCTGTTCACAGTTCTCCTAGGAGTAATATCTGAATTCACTTGAGTGAGGTGAGGTTGAGTTCAGGTAGAAATCTGTTAGGAATAGAACAGTCCAAAACCTGAGTTTGTGAAACTTCCTTCTGGGTGGAAGAGCCTGGGGGGGCCAGGCCAGTGGGGTGACTTACCTACCCCTGCCTGCTCAGGAGAGGCACCTGCACGCTACTGCTGGAGTGTGCACCCTGCTCCCGTCTGGATGGTGCTGGGTTTGATTTTTTTTTAAAATGAATGTTGCCTGGTGGTGTTTGTACTGACTCCTGCTTAATGTTTCTTTTGGATGAGGACTGGGACTTCTCATCTTCTGGTGTCTTTTCCGGGCTGAAGATTGACCCTGATACTCTAGTAAAGAAGCTTGACTTGGACTCCAGAAGCATAATTTCCTCCAGAACAGGTTTGTTGTTGTATTTTGAATGAGTGCCACGTTACGTTGTGAGCAAAGACACTGGGGACTGTATTTGCACTGGCTGTCAGAACAAGCCCAGGAGAATCGAACCCAAACACAGCTTCCCATGTTCCTGCAGGGGCTTTTAAAAGTGGTTTCTGTTTGGGGTTGGAGGAGGCAGAAAGGCATGAGTGTGCTTAGTGCTCCCTAGGTGGGGAACTGGCTTCAGGCTACCTGACGGCTGCTGGACTGTGCAGTGCAGCTGGAGCCCCCACGTACTCATGCAGCCAAAGGCTCCTGGTCCCCAGGGGCTGAGGGAACAGCAGAGCCCAGGCTGTGACCTGATCTCCAGACTTCCTCTGTGGCTGCTTTTGCCTCACCAGCAGCTGCCATTCGTACCCCAATATTTTGTCAGCAAGTTGCTTGTTGTGCGTCAACAGTGCTTCACTCATTGCAGCCTGATTGCAACCAGTTCTCTGCTCCTGTCCTTTGCTGTTGCTAGGTCCCTGGCTCAAGGACTCCTGGGCAGGAGAGTCCAGCTCACCAGAGCGTATCAGGAGTGAGAGTGGGAACAAGGAGGAGATGATAGAGGCTTTTGTTTTCTAGTACCACAACAAGGAAATGCTCCCTCTAGCTGCTTAGTGGCAGACAGAGCTTTGTATCCGAAACCGGGTTTCACCTCTCTAAATGGAAACTGATGGCACAGCAATCTGTCCTGGAGCAGAAGATGTGTGTGACTCCCAAATACCTTGTTTGCAAACTAAATTAATTTCTTCTCTCCATGCAGATTAATACTGCTACAGTGACTTTGTTTTCATGTCCAGGGCTACAGACAAACCTAGTAACCACCCAAGGGCTCGTGGTTACCCAAGCAGTGGTGAGCTGTAGCAGCCATAGCCCATCGGTCACATTCGGTCACAGAGTGAGGGAATGGGAAGATTGTGTGAAGACACATTTGCTGGAGATGCTTGCCTTCTGCACAGAAACCTTTGTGAAATGTATTATTTTCAAAACACCAAGTTCATTGTTCATAACTCTCCTGGGAAAAGGACTTGTGTGCATATGTGTGTGCATGTGAACATAGCCATCTCTTTAATTAAATTAGACAGCATGTTGTTGAAGGCTGACAGCCTGCAATCCTAGTCTTTCATTGCAAGCTACAGCAGTACATGTCTGGTTTATAAATAGACCTGCGCTGCTGGTCCCTGTGCAGTGCTGATGATGCAGATGTGTGGTGCCTGACTATGTTTAACCCTCTCTTGAGGCTGTGTGCTGGCTTCCTGCAGACAGTGATGCTGACCCCAATGCTTTGTGCTGCCTCGCACTTTCCAGATGATCACCTAAAAATAGCTATTCATTTGGGGGCTCAAAACTGCAATTCAACAAGGCAAAAAAGTTGTGGGTTTTTTTTTTTTTTTTAAATCTTCCCGAGCTGCTGTGCCCTTTCTTCTCGTATCACTCTGGAGCCATGTGGAGGCTTTTTCATTATGGAAATCAATTCCTTTTTTGTGTGTTAATTCAGCGAGCTGTAACTAGGCTGTGCATACAATGGCAGACACCCTGGAGTTAGAAAAGAGTTTCTAGGCAGGCGTGCTTTGTCTCCTGGGATCTCTGGTCAGCTGCAAGCCTGTTCAGCAGGAAATTCAACTTGACTCTCAACCCTTCCCNTAGGATTCTCCTACACATTGTTATTTTAAGATTTAATAGCAAGACAAAAGAGTGTTTCTCTCCCACTTGCTTTTCAAGCTCTGAGAAGGTCAAGTTGGCAGACTGTAGGTAGGCTTACTCTCTCTATCTCCCGTGCTTTTCACAGCTGAAGAAGATATTTTTCTGTCAAGGATGCTGTGTGGCAGTTGAGAAAGCTCTTTATCCTCCCTGTGTGTGCACGCGTGCGATTGGGTCACATTACCTAAGATTGCTGGTATATCTGTGTTTTGTGTTACAATCTGGCCTTGTACTGTGACACTTCAGGGACAGCCAGGAATCTTCAGTGTGGGTTTAAAGAGGCCTGCAGGGCATGAGTGAAACAAGGTAGCAGTTACAGGGCTTGGACCTGGCAGGAAACCCTCTGCTGGGTTACCAAGCCCAGCTGGCAGCTATGGGTTTTGGCTCTGTTATCTCTCTTCCTTAGACCCTGTACCCCTCTGCTTTTGGAGGTGTAGTTCCCAGAAAGCCAGCATCTCACTCCATGGCTGTGCTTCCATGGCATTGCAGCTTGGTTGAAGGTATCTGCATAAGGTGTTTCCGGTTAAAACATTTGACCTTCCTACTACTATTCTGCCTCTGTTACTTTTCTCCACTTGGGCTTTCACATTTTGGCTTTATGCTTGAACTGGGGGACGCAACTTTTGTCTTGACAGAGGGCAAGCACCAAAGCTATGTGAGCTGGAGTGCTCTCTGCTAATTCTGAAGCTGTCAGATGTGGAGCTGGCCCAGAAGGATTGGCAGGGTTGAGAAATTGCTTGTTGCTGGAAAAGTAAGAGGTGGTGACGTTGGCTTGTGGCTTCACCTGTCAGCACACCCCCTCACTGTTTAAGAGAGGATAGTGGCTGGCTGGATCAGCAGAAGAGACCTGGAAAGCCTGGTCTCCTCAGAGCATGGTGCAGGGACAGCAATTGCTCCTAGACCAGTTTGAGGTGGTAATGTAGGGGGGAAGAGCCAGCCAGGCCCACTCCTGTGGGGCTGCCTGGAAGACTCGGATGGTTGTGGAGCTCCCTTTCCTCTCCGTCTTGTCTCTTTGTCCTTCTCTAACTGGGATGAGTAGGTGACTATGATGGTGCATCTTTAGCTGGCTCCTTCTCTCGGGTTCCTTGGCCTCCCTCTCTGCCTTCTATGCCTACGATGTACTTTCTGGCTCCCTGCTTTCTCTGTCCATCCTCTGCCTATTTGACATGCTTGTGTGGTACCTTCCTCTCTCCCACATGGCCTGGGCACTCAGGGCAGCTTTTGCAGAAGTTCTTTACCTTTTGTCCAGCTGTGAAGGTATCTGTGCTTGTGACAAAATATTCTGCTCCGTTTTCTCTGGAGAAGATAAAGTGACTTCTTGGTTCCTGTCATCTTTTTATTCTAACACCAGGAGTTTAGGGAGGTAAATGAGGACTGTTAGTCCAGCAGCTGGAGGAGATATGTTTCACTCCACTGTTACATTCCTGATCTGCCATGAGCTGACTGTGCCCTGCCATATCCCAATTCTTCTGAATGCCTTAGATTTGGGAGGTGATGGAGAGCTGAAGAAGCAAGCTGCAGAGAAAGGCAAGTGCTTCTTTGAAAGCCTCAGATGCTGTTAGTATTTGGGGCTAACATCTGTAGTAAGGATCATCTCTCCCAGCCTGGCCTGGACAGACTTTTTCTCAGGGTTTGTGTTCAGCTTTGTTGTCAAAGAGGATGACTGCCTTCTCCTCATGTTCCTAAGGTGGGTCTCAAGTTGCCCTGTCTTCATACAAAGCAGCCTGCAGAAGGCTGGGAGTGTGGGGAGATGTGTAAGCGTGGGCCTTGGGTGCAGTGGGGGGAAAGGCTGCCTGAACTGTGGGGCTCTAACAAAGACAGTCAGGGCAGCTTGGACAGGAGGCAGAGGGGTGACATTCTGAATTCACTGAATTAGTTGGAGTACCTGTAAAATCAGCTGATAGTGGCAAATGAAAAATATCCCTTGTGTACTGAATTTTTACACTGTGCTTCATTCTGCAGGTCTGGTCTCTTCCAATTAAAATCTAGTCTGAGGAGGAGCTTGGAATTGGGTTAGGTTTTTAGAAGATGTCAGCTTGGAGCTCAACAGTGGTCAGAAAAGCAAATCAGCTGTTGGAAAGTAGAAGGAAAAGAGAATGACTTGGAGAGCATTGTTATACTCCATAAATAAATCCATGGTACATGCAGCTATTTGATGCTATGTGTGGCTCTGGTCCTCTTGTCTCAAAAAAGATGTAGCAAGCCAGAGAATGTTCAGAGAAGGGCAGCAAGGCTGCTCAGAGGCCTGGGATGCCCGTTTAGTTGTTCCTAAAGCAAAAGCCCCAGGCTTTTCAGCTGGGGGAAGGCAGTGAGGCAGGGTGTGATGGAAGCTTGGAAGCTACATGGTGAGGGAGGGTGGGTGTGCCTGTCTGCAGTCTCTTCCACTACAAACCTGGAAGAAGCAATGGCAATAGCAGGTGACAGACACACACCCCAACAAGACATTTTGTGTCTCACATGGTGAATTCAGCTCTGGGCTCCGCGTCCGTGCGTGATGTGAGCGCTGGACACTTCTGTGGGTTCAGAAAGGGGCTGCTCAGATTGATTGAGGGGGCCGTAAGGGTTTCTTAATGCAAGGACTTGCTGGTTTGGGATGTGCAGGTGGAGCGTGGCAGTTCTGCTCTTGCTGGGTCTTGGGTGGAAAAAGGGAGGGATATTGAGGCCTGGAAATGGCTTCTAGTGTTGCAACAAGACTGGAGACAGGCTTTCCCTGCCCCTGGGTGGTGGTCCTAAATCCAACTAGGTCCCTGTGTGCAGCACAGAGAGGCAGCTGGGGGGCTGTGCGGTGGCTCAGGCCACCGGGATATGCAGGGAGGGGACAAGGGCTGCCAGCAGGGCAGTGTGGGATTGCTGGGGCAAGAGGAAGGCCCAGACCGTGGCTGTGGGGCTGTGTGATGTGCTAGGGGCTAACTAAACAACAGCAGAGCATGGTTACTTCCACGTGATGAAAAGCTTCATCTGGAAGACCTGCTTTGATGCGCTGGAGCCAGAGGGATGCAATCCTATAGGAAACCAAGCCACCATCGTGCTGGGGCTTGGGGGCTATTGCCTGTAGCCACCAACAAGAGAGGAGACCTCTCTCTCTACTTCCCCCCCTCCCCTTAGTTTTCCTCAATTTGTTAAGTGACCAGCTTTTGCTGCTCTTTTGGCTGAGGAGCACAATACCTAAGTTGGGAAGTTCAGGATCTATAGCAGGGTTAGCATCTCGGTTAACGTGAGTGGTTGTGTGTGCCTGTGCAAGTGTGTGCTGGGGCTGAAAGGAGATGGAAAGAGGCCCCTTGTTTTGGGAGGATAAACTGGTGGTGTTGGTTCTTGCCAACTGAAGGCGCTGTTTTTCTGAGGATTTCTGAGGATTCCTGGTGCATCTGGTGGAGGCAGGGTGCCCTGTCGAAATACCTGCTACTCTCATGGCAATGGTCTCGTTGCTTCCCTTAGATACAAGGCTGATTCAGCATGCTTGTTGTGATAGGTGCGAGGTATCAGCTTAGGCTGCTCTGGCTTCAGTAATTCTTGTGGCATGAGAAGGAAAGGGTGGAACTGTAATAAAATATGTTACTGAAATGGAATTCATTTTAGGTGAGTCTTGTGTGTGTGACTGGTAGAAAGCCAGTGGTCTAAAATGGAAAGTATTTTAATATGGGGAGCTCTGAGCCGTGTCATACTGTGAAGCAGACCTGCTGCAACTACTTTCTCCTGCTCTGCTTCTTGTCTTTAATCGTTAGGTCATCTTAACACCAGATTCCAGATGATTTCCACATGCTTGTAGGTAACAAAAGCCAGCAGCATCACTGTGAACACTGGAGTTAAGTCCATGAGTTGCTTGCTTGCTGAATGATTGCTTCCCATCAGTGTAGTTTACTTAGCCACTGATGTAATGTAAATCAAATGCTTTGCCATAATCTAATCCATGCAAGGACCTCTGTTACTAGTGTGAGTAAATAAATCTCATCTGGGTGAGCCTCTATAGCATGGGAATTAAATGTTTCCAACTAAGTCAGAAATAATGGCCTGTTGTATGAGGGGGTTGCTTTTTTTTTTTTTTTTTTTTGCTTTAGCTTTCCTTCCTCAGTGTTTGCTCCTTGAAGCAAGGGCCTGTTCAAGCATGGCTCTGGCAAACCGGTTGCCTGGAAATGTCTCTTTTTTTCGGAGTGGATGATGAACCAGTTGTGGAATGATATGAACAACTGGACTGGCAGCTTCCTGCTTTATTTTCAGCTTCTCCAGAAGGGAACTGTGACAAGATGTGTTGTTGAGAAAGCAAAAGTACAAAGGCAGCAGGTGCTACCGCTTCAGAATTGCTTGCAAAACCTTAGCTTGTCACCTTGATTTCTGAGGTTGTGTCAAGAGTAGCTTTTGCTGCAGATTGCTCTAGCTCCTCCTGTGCCACTGGTGAGCGAGGAAAATGTGAAACATGGATTAAAACCATTTGCTGCCTCTGGTCCTGGACCAGTTAAGGGTCCTTAAGGAGACCATAAGGTCTACCAGAAGGTAGGTTTAGATTGGACATAAAGAAGACATTTTTTTATGATGAGGGTGGTGAGACACTGGAACAGGTTGCCCAGAGAAGCTTTGGATACCCCATCACTGGAAGTGTTCAAAGGCAGGTTGGACAGGACTTTGAGCAACCTGATCTAGCGAAGGATGCAAGGGGGGTTGGACTAGATCATAGAATCATAGAATGCTTTGGGTTGGAAGGGACCTTTAAAGGTCATCTAGTCCAACCCCCCTGCAGTGAGCAGGGACATCTTCAACTAGATCAGGTTGCTCAGAGCCCAGTCCAACCTGACCTTAAAGGTTTCTAGGGATGGGGCCTCCACTACCTCTCTGGGCAACCAGTGCCAGTGCTTCACCACCCTCATTGTAAAAAATGTCTTCCTTATATCTAGCCTAAATCTCCCCTCCTTTAGTTTAAAACCATTACCCCTTGTCCTGTCACAACAGGCCTTGCTAAAAAGACTGTCCCCATCTTTCCTATAGGCCCCCTTTAAGTACTGAAAGGCCGCAATAAGGTCTCCCCGCAGCCTTCTCTTCTCCAGGCTGAACAACCCCAACTCTCTCAGCCTGTCCTCGTAGGAGAGGTGCTCCAGCCCTCGGATCATTTTTGTGGCCCTCTTCTGGACCCGCTCCAACAGCTCCATGTCCTTCTTGTGCTGAGGGCTCCAGAGCTGGACGCAGTACTCCAGGTGGGGTCTCACCAGAGCAGAGTAGAGGGGCAGAATCACCTCCCTCGACCTGCTGGCCACGCTTCTTTTGATGCAGCCCAGGATACGGTTGGCCTTCTGGGCTGCAAGCGCACACTGTTGGCTCATGTCCAGCTTTTCTTCCACCAGTACCCCCAAGTCCTTCTCCGCAGGGCTGCTCTCAGTCCACTCATCCCCCAGCCTGTATTGATATCGGGGGTTGCCCCGACCCAGGTGCAGGACCTTGCCCTTGGCCTTGTTGAACCTCATGAGGTTTGCACAGGCCCACCTCTCCAGCCTGTCCAGGTCCCTTTGGATGACATCCTGTCCCTCAGGCGTGTCAGCTGCACCACTCAGCTTGCTGTCATCTGCAAACTTGCTGAGGGTGCGCTCGATCTCGCTGTCTATGTCATTGATGAAAATATTAAACAGCACTGGTCCCAGTATGGACCCCTGAGGAACACCACTTGTCATTGGTCTCCATTTGGACATCGAGCCGTTGACCACTACCCTCTGGGTGCGACCATCCAACCAGTTCCTTATCCGTAGATGATCTCTGAAGGTCTCTTCCAACCCAAACCACTCTGTGAGTCTATGATTCTATACCAAGGTAGAGGGCACAGAGTGACATAGGACATTAGCCTGAACAGAGGTTGTGCTGGGCCTTGCTGTTGCTGAAGCCTGGATCTGCACAATGTGATGCAAAGCTATGGGTGAGTTTCAGGCATGCATGCTGTAATCTCTCTGCCTTTCCCTTTGCATTTTGAGAGCTTTCGTCCTCTGATGACCAGAACTGTCTTGCAGCATGGGTTCCCCTCAGTGGCACAGAGGGGAGCAGAGGAGTGAAATCACTGAGCATCTGACAAAGAAGGAAGTCCCTTTTCCTCCTGAAGAAATGTGGAGACAGGAGAGAATAAAATCAGGCCAAGCAGGAACCTGACAGCTTGGAATTGCTGAAGTGTGCAGGTTGTGTACAGCCGTGCTTCTCCCCTTTCTTAGATACTCTGTGAGTTCCTTTTGTTACCAAGCCTCCCTCTGCAGAGTCACTAAGTATGCCCTTCTGGTTTGCACCTCAGCTTCTGCTCTGGTGTTCCAGATTTGCTGTCTGTCACGTATCTGCTTCCTTCTCCTTGCGCTCTGCAGCCACTTTCCAGTTCTGTTCTCCTTTTGTAGCCTCAAATGAGAAGAAGAAAAGCTGTGGTTGGTTGGTATCATGGTCCTGCTGTGGGACCATGCACTAACTTCATGTGACGTGATTTGCTTTCCTGTGTTTTTTTTTGTTTGTTTTGTTTTTTTTTTAATGACTGATGTGCCAGAATCCACGTAAGACCTCTCTTCTTCCTGCAGTGTCTGGAGTCATGGTTACCGCTGCAGTGGATCTACTGTTATGTTGCTTGCAGAATTGCAGTGATGGCCAGTCCCCCATTACTCTTCAGGAGCTCTGACAGGATGCAAATCTTTGTGTCCCATAATTTATTCCTATCTGTTCGTTGGATTTCTGCTTGTTTGTGGCCTTTAAATATTATAGTTGTTCCTCTTCTGTCCTCACTCCGGTCACGTTTCTCCATGAAATGCTTCTGTGCAAATCCTAGAGTTGTGCTGTTGGTAGGAGCAGGTTGCTTCTGCTGGGAAGATGTTTGCTGTGTTACTCTGCAGAGCATGGTGTGAGTCTGCCCTCCTGCCGTGTCTAATCCTAGCTCTGTGCACCTTTTTTAGGCAGATTTTTGGTGACGTGAATCGGTAAGAACAGGCCAGAGACATCAGCAGCCTTTCCACTGCGTACATTTTGGGCCTTTCCTTCACCTCCTGTACAGCGTGCTGCCTGCCACGTCATGTAGTTCCCTTCAACTGTGCCTTCCTGGGTATTGTGCAGTGCCTGGCCTCATGAAGCTGGAGGTTTCCTGTTTGTTGTGGGTTTTTTTTTCTTTTCTGACATGTTGGAGTGTTTAGCAATTGAAGGAGAACAAAAAATTAATCTGCTTGTTTTAATGAATGCATCTTTTTTGACTATCAGTTTTAAGCCTTTGCTGCTTTTTCTTAATGCAAGTTTGGGGTATTTTTAAATCTTCTGCTTGTGTTGGTCATTCGCCACATCCCTGGTGTGGAAAGCTGCTGGATCTTCACGATTCTGCTGCTGTCACTTTTCTTCAGCATTTAATTCTGTGCTGGCAGCTGTCCCACCCATCTTGTGTTTGTTTTGTGCAGAGCGCCTTTCTCAAGCTGTTCCTCACTGTAACACTCTTCAGATGGAAAGGGGTGAAAACGGTTTGCTCCGCAAACTGAGGATGACAGTGAGCGGCCTGTGAGGAGCAGCTGTAGCATCTCCAATGTGTGTGTAAAATGTGACGTGCTGTGCTAGTCCAAAATGACAAGATGTTCCTGCTCCATCTGTCTTTGTTACTAGCTGCCCAGGCTTTGGTCTGCATGAATTTTGGGAGTGTTGAAATGCTCTCCCTTAAGCTGGTATCAGAGGTAGCCTATTGGCAATGCCCTTGGTGGTGTTGCACTGAAATGATTTTAACATCTCTGAAAATCTCTACTTGGCACGTGGACGCTGCCCTAGGAGGAGCGGCTATTTGAGTGCCATTTGAACTGGGATTTCTTGCTTTCATGGGTGGGGACTGGATATCAACACGGCTTTAAAATAGGGCACCCAAGTTCCATTAAAGGAGCCTTCAGCTATTGCAGCTTGGATAAAGCTCAGCCTTGATCACTTGAAGTTGTGCTCCCAGCCTGTCCCGCTCATCTGCTGCCCCCGATGTGGGCAGCAGCTGCTATTTTGTAGTCTCAGGGCAGACAGAGTAGCTCTGCAGTATCCCTTGCCTCTTGCCCCAACAGACTGAGAATGACGCGTGCCAGCGGGCATCCAGCCTTGGGTAGAAACCAGCTCCCCTTCCATGCGCAGTCTTGAGGGACGTGGGGAGAAGGGCTCAGGAAAGCCAGCAACCATTTTGGCAGTTCCTTCTGCAAGGTGTCTGTTGTCCTTCGTGCAACCTGCACAGGTCAAAGGTGTGTCCCAGGACTGGAACATGCAGGTCTCAGGTCAAACTGCAAACTTCCTTCCATAAGCTGGTGTTTTCTCTGACTTTGTGTATAAAAGTGCTTGAAACCTCCAATAAAAGAATTTGCAAGAAAGGAAAAACTCCCAGGAAAGGGGAAATGCTGGGCAGGGATTAAACAGGCAAAGTGACACTCTTAACTCTCCCACCAGCCCCAAGGTTAATGACTTGGTATCCAGAAATGGCTGTGAAGGACACTGCATGTGTCTTTATTATATTGACTGGGGGAGTGGTTCCTCTGCCTGTTTGCAGAAGCGCAGTCCAAAAAGCACTGCTCACTTCCATGCCTTGAGCTGAGCTGTAACTAACCCTGTCCGTCACTGCACCCTGGCTGGTGCACCGCAGCAAGAGCCTGAACTAGTGCCACTGAGCGGGAGGAGACTCTGACCCTGCCAGGAGACCCTCAGTCCCAGCTGAGCACTGACTGGCATGGGGCAGGGGGGAGCCCAGTTCCTTTCTTGCATAGCAGCAGGCAGAAAACTTGAACCTCCTGGAGAAGTAATGCTGTTAACTTTTGATAACCCAAGTATACCACTTACTGATAGGTTTACAGACTTGACGGTAGCTGAAAATACTTTTATTTCAGGCTTAGGGCTACTGGCAGGCTGCTTTTGACTGTGGATGGGAGCTCCTGAAAGGAGACTGTGCCTTGACTTGAAGTAGAGAGACCAGGTGAAGAGCTCAGAAGGGTACATGCTGGCCTGACTGGCAGAGTGAGGCAGCATCCAGGATAGCCACCCTACTAGCTTGATAAGGTGACAGGTGGCAATTTACCATACCTGGGTAAATTGCTCTAGGTAGCAATTTGCCATACGTTCCTCCTTCTTGCTTTTAGGCTGAAATTTATTTGGGTTTTTGAGTGCATCATTAGGAGCTGCTCTTACCTTGACAATGCCAGATCACCTTGTAAGGGCAGTTTTGGTGTCTGACTGTTTTATAACAGGCTGTTAGAAATCTGCATGGTGTTTGAGAGGAGCTCCGATAGTGGTCTGTGGTATGGAAAGCCTCTCCACTGAGGTCAGATGACCTCAGTGTACATGACGCCTCAAACAGAAGATTGTAGGTTGCAACAACTTGCCTCAAAGCCAGAGGGTTCTTCGGTTGCTTCCGTCCAAAGGATGAAAATCAGTGGGACCTTCAAGAGTCAAGTTGAGCAAGTTCTCCAGCAGAGGTGAAGAGCTGTGGAGACTGCTTGAAATGGAGGACAGTGACCTGCTGTGGGTAGCTTCTGTGAGAATTTGGACTAGGAATCCTACTGAAAGCTAAAGACACTGGTGACTTAAATAAAAATAATAACAATTTTTAAAAAGTAAAAAAACCACACTGCTTAAAATTAGTTTAACAATTTCTTGTCTGTGCCAGCTGTGAGAATAGCTGTATGAAACTACACTTTAATTAGAGTCAGTGCAATTAAATGAAAAGAGCTAAATGAGTGTCTGAAACTTGCACTGCTTGAAGTGCTTTGACTTCCTTTCTGGCGATAGACCATTTCCATGTTGTGAGTGCCTTCTGCCAGATCATGGGAATCAGTTGTGTTAATATTTATGGCAGTAATTAACTTTTTTTTTTTTCTTCCCCTCCCTCTAGCTATGGCTAAGTCCTTGTTCTTAAAATTAACATTTTAAAAAAAAAATCCTCCAATTAGCTAGTGGTCATGGATACTGAGCACTGCACAAACATAGTAACATTTTCCAGAGTGCCCAAAGCTGCGACGATGTTTGCAGTCTGCTCCAGGGAGAGGAGGCTGTCCGTAGTGGGAAGAGCCTGAAATGAGTCTTAGGAGTTTGAACAATGTGTCAGATCCCTGTAATTTCTTATTGTGGTTGGTTCCCAAGGCTGTGCCTGCTGCATAGTGTTTACCACTAGCGACAGCAAAAGGTGCATGCCTGCCCTGGAGCAGCCTTTACATGCTGCTTCGTGGGCTGCATTGAAGCTGGGTGGCTGAAGAAGAGGGTGGGGCTCAGTGAGGGATTGGGGACTTATTCGGTGAGGCTTCTGGGGTGCTGCTCTGTGCTTTTGTGAAGCTTTCCTCCAGCCTTTGTAGAAGCTGGGTGCTCAAGCATGTGCTTTTTAGGTCAAATGTGTCAGTCCCTTGTGCCACTGAAGGGCTCGCTGAATTTGGGGCCAGTGTACCTCCTTGCCTTCCTGGTCAGGCGTGATGGGGCATGGCAGCTTGCATGTCATGCCATGTCTTGCTCTGTGTGATTATGATTCCCAAAGCTGTAAAAGGATACTAATCTAGCCTGGTATTCTCCTGCTAAATCAGTTTAAAATGGTCAGACATCCTTCCTTACACAAAAATAGATCAGCCCTGCTTAGAAGAGTACTGAAGCTGCAGTGTTACGAAAGAGAGTTATGAACTGAAATCCATGCCTTTGCTGTTCTAATGTTACAGCTTTGGCATAATCAAGTTATAAATCTATAAATGCTACAAAGAGAGAGGAGGCGCAGTTCTGAACTGGTGGCAAAGATACCACCCAGCACAAGTCCCAGTAATGAAACCCTCTCATGGGGCATGAGAGGAACTGTTTAACACTCCGTGACTTGAGAAACTGAATCCCAAAAGGGACAAAGAAGCGCTTGTGGAGAGGGCAGATTGACAGCTCTGGAAGTCAGAGCCCTTCCCTTGTCACCAGCATTGGTATGAAGTTGTCAAGCTGTCAAATGTATTTCTGAAATATGCGTCCTGGGAGTTTAATATGTAATAGAGACTCTATTTAGAAAATTGGTAGGGTCTGGTAAAGTGTGGATGAGATGAGAGGTCTCCTTCTTCTGGGTTGACCCTTTTGACTTGCCCTGACATGCTTTTGGGGTGCAGGAATAAGTCAGCCTCCTCTTTCCTCTGCTAATACCCCTGGGAAGTGCCCATGTGAGGAAGATTATTTTGCTTGGGTATTCTTTTCAAGGGCTTCTACACTAGGATTGTCATCTACATAAATCAGATTTCTGATTTACCAAGAGTTAAATCTCTGCCCTGCTAATGTGGGTCTTATTTGAATTACAGGCTGTGTATTTAATGGTAGATCTCTCAAGAGTTGATGTCTATAATTCAGACTAAGTGGGATCTATAGTATTATTCTATGTAAGTATCCTTTATTGGAATAGTAGCAGGGCTAGCTTGCCTGAGGTTTTGGGTTTTGTTTTTGTTTTTTAAATTATACAATCTATTAATAGGGGCACTCACTCCCAGATAATCTGTAATCCTTCAGTTCCAGTGCTAATGGCCCATAGGTTATAATTATGGGAAAACATGATACTCTCCCAGAGCCACCTCCTTCTCTCAGGCCACCCCTGATTGCAATGCACGCTTAAGAAATAGTATATAGTACTGGCTCCTGTGCTGAGAGCCATTCTTCTCAGGGGATCCTTGGGATACAGAGGTATTCAAAGAGTCTTTGTGAGCAATTTATAGACAAAGGTTTTCTTTACACTTGGGTAAAAACATGTGCACCAGCTGAAGGTCTGTTTGCCCACTTCAGTGCTTCAAAAATGGCATTATTGATGCTCATATGCAGCATAACTGGTAACGGCACATAATCTGGGTTTAGTTTTTTAGTCAAGTGGCTTATAGAAAGGAAGCAAGTTTTATGGTTTGGTTTTTGTTGGGTTTTTTAATGGTGTTTTTAACAATGTAAATCTCAATGGACATTGTCTAAGCTAAATGTAGGAAACAAAACTATGGAAGAATTAAATGCAGTGGGTACTGAAATATTCTGGGTTGTTTGAAATGGTAATTTGGACAGGTTTAGATTGAACTAGCAGTGTTACAAATATGCTATGAAGCTAACCACAGAAAATGGATCCTGCAGGAGAAGAATAGGCTATCAAAGCAGATGTTCAAGCAAGGAGTGACTATCAGCTGGAAGGTACTCTTGAAAGCATTGTAATTAGTGATATTGTTAACAAACTGCAATGAAACATGGTGTTTCAGAGGATCCCTGGCAGGATATCTGAGGGAAAATGAGGGGCACAAACTTGTTTCCTGGCCCACTGGTGCTGTGTGCTCAACTGCGTGGGGAGGACACGCAGAAAATTAATAGATCTGCTTAAAGAATTTTAGCTTCTGTGGATATTGTGGACATTCATGCCTAATGTGGCTGTGCAAGTGCATGCTCTGGGCTAGTTTGCTTCTGTTGCATTTCCTAGCTACATGGCTTTATAAATTTGGTTTTACCTATGTCTGTTTTCCTCTCCTTCCTTTCAAAATAAAGATTATTTGTAAATTCAGGTCATTGAGTGTTCTTACATAACTGGGAGTGGGCTTCTTTCGCATGGGTAGGACATACCCAGCTGTGATAGGTACAGGCTGTGTCTATACATCCAGTAGTTATTTTGCAATGTGCTTTGGGTTGAAATAACCTGGTGTGCCTGTCGACAGGGAGGTAGGGGAAGGCTATTCCAGACTGCAGGAATTCTGCTGACAGAAATCATGATTTTGAGTTTAAGTTGCTCCCTTCAGTGGCACTTTCATCTTTTTCTCAGTGAAGCTTCTGATTGCTTTTGATTCATGCCAGCAATTTGTGACCCCAGGGCTGGGCTTATATGTACTCCTCTGCAGCAGCAGGCATGCTTGTTGCTTTAGTGCCTGTACCTGAGTGGTTTCTATTTATGAAAATAGCATACATATGTGTAGATACTGTTTATATGGGATTATTATAACTTCTTCACATCTTTTCTTCCTCCAAAATAGAGGGCGTTGGCCTGTTTACCTGTATTGAGTGTAGGTGGCAAGGTTTTGGTGGCAGGGTGAGAGGCTGGGGCTGCCCTGTGTTGGACACAGACGGGTCCAGACAGCTCCAATGCACCTCCTGCAGCCACAGCTAAGCCCATTGACCACGATGGTGGTGTCTCTGGGAAAACATATAATTAAGAAGGGGTAAAAATGCTGGGCACGCAGAGGAGTAGGGGAAAAAAGTGAGAAACAGCCCTGTGAACACCAGGGTCAGAGAAGGAGGAGAGGAGGTGCTCTAGTCGCCGGAGCAGCCCATGGAGAGGACCACAGTGGATAAGTGTGAGGAGAAAGGAGTGGCAGACAAGAGCTGTGATGGACTGACTGTAATCCTATTCCCCATCCTCCTGCACTGCTCAGGGGAGGAGATAGAGGAGTTGGGAATGAAGGAGTGAAGCTGAGCCTGGGGAGAAGGGTGGTGGGTGGGGGAAGGTGTTTTATTGCCTGTCTTTGTTTCTCACCACCTGATTCTATTTTAATTAGCAATACATTAAATTAATTTTCCCCAGCTCAAGTCGTTTTGCCTGTGGTGGTAATTGGTGAGTGATCTGTTGGTTACCTTGGCCCATGAACTTTCCATCTTATTTTCTCCCCCTGTCCTGTTGAGGAGGGGGAGTGAGGGAGCAGCTGGGTGGGTGTCTGGCAGCTGGCCAAGGTCAACCCACCACGTTACCATAGCTTGGTAAAAGTTGAGATTAAATTCAGTACCAGGTAGAACTGTTGCTCCACAGCTGTTCCTCTGCCTTCCTTACTGCCTTTTTCAACTGAATGTCTTCTGAGCATTGTGCAGATCTAGAGACACCCTTGCATGAGAACTGAATTCCTTTGCTTTTCATGAACACTCACAGATGTTTAAGCAAGTCATTCCTCCATGTTTCTGTTGTACCTGTATACCTGTAACAACATCGTGGCCCTCTGTGGCAGTGAAGCATATGGTCTAACTCCATATCATGAGTTTACAGTATTTTCTTTGTTAGGTTGAATGCAGAGATCTAACGTATGAATATCATCCAGACAGACCCAAGGAAGGGACACAGAAGGTGAATGCAGCCAATGTACTTTGTGGGTAAGTTTAGAGGGAGAATTGTCCTCGTGGAAGCTGCAGAGGTGAGCTGATAGATATACTTGCTTGTGTCCTGAAGGTCAGAATTAGGAACCTCTCCCCTCCTCCCTCTATTTGGGGAAGGAATGGGAACAGAACAGGACACAGCCACATACTCTAAGCTCAGGAAAGTACACAATAGGTCTCGGGTCCATCCAGATGTTTCTTCTGTATGTCTTCACTGTGTAGGAGGTGCTGCCTTGCTCCAGCTGTGACTGCATTGCTGACAGCTCTGTAGCAGGAGAGGATGTGCCTGTGGCCGAGCAGAACATCTCTCTTTGAGAGTGCTCTTTTTCAGATGTTAGATGTGCTCATTAGAGGGCAGCAGAATAAGTCTTCCTTTTTCTAGGACAGTTTTATGTTTTTGAATGATGTTTTTCTGCTCCACAGGACGCAGAACAAAATTTTCCAGTTCCTTCTTCAGTATTTCCTAGTGCAGTAAGTATATAAACCAGCAATGCTCGTATGAAAATGTTACCCAGTATAAAGAAACATAGAGCAATTATAGTAAAAACTTGCTGCTTGGAAGCTTGTAAGTGTTGCAGGCTCAGACGAGATGTAGCTCCTCTAAATCACAAATGGCTAGCACCATATGTGGAAAAGCAGCCAAAGGAATGTTTCACAGCTAACTTGTTTTTTGCTCAGCCTAATTCTTATTTGACCTATATGTCCATATGCATCTATTGATTTGTTTGCTGTACCCCAGCTGCTGCTGCCACCTTTTTCTGCTTGAAGAAAATGTTAAAGAACCAGACTTGCTTCATCTGAAAGTAATCTTTAAATGAGATCTGATAGTACACCCCCCCATCCTCTGTAATATAAATATTATAAATAATTATGGCACAGTCTTTAAAGGCTAAGTGAGGGTGGGATTTGGAGCCCAACATCACAATACTTAAATGCAGTATTTATTATGTAACATTCCTAGAAGAAGGCTGTAGTGCTGTTTGACTTTGCAGCTAGTGTATTTCTGGCTTCAGAAAGATCTATGTAGAAGTCCTGGCTAGGAGTGAATGTCTCCAGTGCACATCTTATTAGCAATATTTTGCACACTGTTGACCTCTCTGGGGGACGTGAGCTGGTTCAAGGCAGCTGGAATAGCAGGAAAAATGGATTTTTCAGTTTTAGCAGCATCAGCCATTGGTTTCCAACAGATGGCTCTGATTTTGCAAGGTCCTCAGTGGAAGCAAAACTTCATTAACTAGAAGAAAATGAGTATTTCAAGAGATGTGCAAATAGGTTTTGTGTCTTGAGAACCTTTGCTGAACCTTCCTCTTCCTGAAGCTCCTTGGCCTAGGGTGGCGGAGCATGTGTGAGGACTGGCAGGGGGAGACACAACACCTTTCTCTCTTTCCCACAATGTGTTGGGTGTTTTCACATTACATCCTGCAGATTTCCGTATCTCCCTCTCCCCTATCCAAAGGGGCATGTGTCCACCCAAAGGGGCACATAGCTGCAGGTTCCTCAGGGCTTGGTTGGTTCTGTGTATTCCTCGCATAGGTGGGGGCTCTAGCACAGCAGGGTGTGCTTGGCTGCTGCTTTCTGTCCTACATTATTTTTTAGGGTAGCAATATCCAAGCCCACAAACCTGAGGTGGAACAGCCTTCTTGATACTGACAAACATTGTTCCTGGTGCAGCAGCTTGGATCAGTCCCACCTCCTGGAGAAGTCCAGATTGTGCTTTGCACTCTCAGTTTGGGATCCACTGGGAAGCTGGCATTTCTTCATGTCTTCATTGTGACACCTCAGCGAAGGCAGGCCTAATGGGAAGGTCCTCATCAGGAAAGGAAAGCTGAATAAAGGCAGAAAAATGTGAAAAATGTCTCATAGCACTTGGCAGCTCTTGGTCCATTAGGTAAAAATCAATATCCTGCCAGCAGGGTAAAAAGATTAAACTCAGTCTTACACCAAGTGAGACACCAGTGATGAGTCTGTAGGTGCACGACGCATGGATCTAAACCCATTTGACTGCTTGGTCCATATTAGGAAATTAGCAGGCACAGTGCTCATGCCAGCAGTCCTCCTCATCACAGGGAAATACTTTTCCTGCTAGCATCTTCCGTGCAATATGGAAAGATCTTCTGCTGGCCCTTACAATTAAATTACAATTAAAGTCTCTCTCTTCTGAGAACTAATACAATATTTTGTTGGGGATGTGGGTGTTCTCAGTAGGTGTATTTTGGGCATGGTGAGCCTAAGGATTGCAAGACTACCACTTGGGAAGGGGTGTATAGTTTTTTTGTTTGAGGAACACTTTCTTCACAGGAACGACGCCAGACCACGTTCCCTTGTGAGTGTGGAGATACTGAAACGCAGAGAGGTGAGGGGACAGGTAGTTCTCAAGGCTCTCTGATTTGGTGCTCTAGTCCCAGACCTGAGAATATCAAGGCAATGCCAAATGTCTGACAGCTCTGAAAACTGACAGCAGGGAGTGTCAGAGCAGCACCTACTTTGGTTTGCTCCTTCCCCACCCTCTGTTATTTCTTTTAATGACATGGGTGTTCTTGCAGCAGCTCTCTTCTAGCAGCTGCTGATCTCATTGCTGCACGGGGAGCATCCGTTTGTGCTAATGCAGGCACGGTATACATGCTGTGCAGCAGTGCATGCCGTTTCCTGAGGCTTGTTATTGTCTGCATGTGCTGCTGGCAGGGGTGTAGAGAGCATGAAGTACAAAGTGGTGGAGCCCTGTCATTTTTTTAAAATTTTGCTTGCTTTAAAATATATTCTACCAGGAGAACGTTGTTCCAGGATGGGTGACTGACCCTGTCCTGCAAGTTTCAAATAAAGAAAAGGGGAAGAGGTGATGGAATGGAGAAAAAAGTAACTTCTGCCTCTCCTAGAGGAGCCCAGATCTTGATTTTTCTTTTGTAAAGATTTCCTTTTCCTTTAAGTAAGCCAAATGGGCATATTGGAGTAGAGCAGCTTGCTCTAATTTCAGACTTGTTTCAAAAAAGGAAATTGTCTTGTGTGAGAATCATTGCAGGAAAGACGAAGGGTTCCCGGCAGAGTGGTCAAGCCCAGCTTTGGCAGGAGATGAAGAATGCCGTAGGAGGTAGTGAGGTAATGATCATGGTGGTCTGTCGAGGGGCTTGGTAAAGCTGCAGGACGGTGACCGTGTGTCCCCTGGAGCCAGGCAGAAGAGGAGCAGGGAGGACAGCAGTAGGGCTGTCCAGGGGGGAAGATGCTGTGGGAGTGTTGCATAAGACGGCAGAGCCAATGATTGTATTAGTGCCTAAGGGCTTTTGGGAGCTCTAAATTTTTCACTGGAGCAGAAGAGCAGTTGAGACAGCACGAAAAGCGGCAGCCACCAGAAACCTCGGAGGCTGGAAGAGGCAAGGAAGCAGTGTTTGGACCAGTTCCGCTTATGGGGCAGTCTGTGCACCCATGAGGAGGGAAGGAGACTTGAGGTGCTCGGGCACCTCCTGGAATGAGTGTTTTCATGCGTTAGGCTCGTTGGACTGTGTAATCAACACCACTGCCACAAAAAAAAAAAGCTAGTTCACTGTGTCACGTTTGAATGCTAGAATTAGTAAGAGCTTTTCAAGGACTGGATCACCTCTGTTCTTTAGGGGCTTCTGCTTGGCATCTCCAGTCTTGATCTTGTGGTGAAGCATTTACTTATCAATGGTAGTCAGTTTTATAGTGCTGCAAAGAAAAAAGTCAGCCTGTTTCTGGTCTGGACATAACTTGCCAGCCCTTTGAGGTGGGAGGGCTGTGTGCTTATGTCGGACAGGTACCCGGGCACAGCAGGTGCTAACCTGCAATAGGTGCTTGAGATTGAGATCAAGTTCTCTCGCCACCCCATTGCAGACCAGAGTAGTGTGGATTTCGTGCCTTGTACTTCTTCAGGCAATTATTTGTCTAGCTTCATTCTTCAAATGCTTTCCAGTTTTGAAATCTGCTATACGTGCTCCAAAAAAAAGAGGGGGGCAAGAATGGGCAATGAGGCTCCAGCAATGTTACACATGGCTGATCCTGCGTGTTGGTTGTTGCCCAACTGCATGTAGGCAAAGCTGAACAGTGAGTTGGGGGCTGGAGGTCAAATACATGCCTGTCACAAACAATTTGGGAAGCATTCCCAGGTATTCTCACCCTCCTTCCTACTTTGTATTTATGTTAGTGTTGCAGGCCTCTGTGTGTGCAGCAGTTTATAAAACCACTTACAATGCAAGTGGTGTTAGAACTTACTGATCAAAATGTGACTGGGATCAAGCTAATAATTCTTAGATTATGTAAATAATGAAAGTCTGCTGGCATTATACAGGCTGAGTTGTTGAGATCTTTTCCATGTCTAAATCTAAAATTATCTGGTATATGTTGACTGAGCAGGCTATTGGGTAAAAGAAAGTAATATGATTACATTTAATTTATGGCTGTTCAGCGGTAGAAGATAATAGTTGGACTTTCTGTTCCCTTGGTGCTCCCAAACTGTTAAGTGTTTGGGTTTCCTGGTGTGCAGGAACTCTGACAGCTGCAGATAGTGGGATTAACTCCTTGACGTAAGGTTGTGCAATAGATAGGACAGCATGGGGAGGGGAAGCGCACTACACTAATCTGCCACAAAGACTTAAAAATCAAGGGCAAGCTCTGACATGTGATTACTTTTTTCATTTCCCTGTCAATGCATGAAGTGTTGGGAGTGGGAAAATGAACCCACGCCACAGGGAGCCTGAGACCAGACATGTTAAAGAATCCAAGGAAATCTGCCAGTAAGGGAGAATTAATCAATGGTTAAAATAACCTAGTGGAAATTTTGCTGTGGTCCTAATGAGCTCTGAGTAAGGTTCAGTGTAATTACTTCATGAAAAATCTGATCGGAGCAGTAAGGAAGCTTCTCTAGAAACTCTGCTCCCGCTTTTCTTTACGTTGGTGCGTAGGCATTGCCTGAGTACTCGTGGCTGTGAATGTGTAGAATGTGATGCCAGGGTTCACTGAGCTTCCTTAGCACAGGGGCAGAAAAAGCACACATGCCTCACCTCGAAGGAAAAAGCCATTAGCCAACCTGGATATATGAGCTCGTAATAGTGTCTGTAGTCAAATGCAGTCCTTTCAGAGCATTCGTGTTTATCTGTAGATCAGTTTTTCAGGCGTGGAATATGAGCAATGATTAAATGGATCAGAGCTCTTTTTCCTGGGAAAGATGACTGTCTGAGAAAAGAGGAGCTGATGAAGTTTAGTAAAATACGATTTCCACAGAAGTGAAGAGGGATTAGACTTGTTCCCAGTCTCTTCCGGTGAGATCAATGGAAGAAATCAAATTAAACTAGAAGATGCTGGGTTCAGGATGGGCAAAGATCCTTCAGGAAAAGGGCAGTTAAGTTGTAGGACTCCTTGCACATAGATATTCTGAATTTCTGGTGCCTGCATGGGCTTTAAAGCAACTGGTCAGATCTCCCAAAATAAAAATACATTGGGGGTACTAAATGGACCCGCTCTGTACTTGGGCATTTATTGCCAGCCCTGTTGGACATGTGGTATTGGCTTGCATGAAGCTTTGGTCAGGCCTGGTATGATCTTAGCCCAATTGTACTATTTACTAGTGGTAAAGCTGGACACCAAGGCTCAAACTCAGGTCCTCAAAGTGCCTTCTGTTAAAGTTCTATGAGATTTTTGTGTGTAGCTTCTGCTGATGCTGGCAGGAACAGTGCTTGCTCACTGGACAGAGCGAAAGGCAAGGAGGGGCTGCCCGTGGCTGTTCCCAGTGTGCATTATGTTAGGCTGGCTGCATCTCTTGTGCATGTCACTTCTTGGGGTTTCTGTTGCATTTGCAACCCTGGCTTGCAGTTGCAGGTGATGTTGTATCTCGTAATTTGTGCAGATGCTTTAATCAAGTCTACTGCATAACTGGGCAGCTGGATTTGTAATGCTATGGAGGGGACGTTTTTATTGAAACACATGGGCTTCTAATCTTGAATTATTCGAATGCTAATCAGTAGTGCCTGTGGTACATCAGTCTCTGGGGAGCCTTGCAAAGAGGAGGTATTCAAATGAAAACCAGCAAAAGGATAGAGGCAGCAGGCTTCCTGGAAATGTGCAGGATGGATGTTGGAGACTTTTCCTGTATTCGTCTGTTCTGCTAGTTAGGCTTTGCACATGGCAGTAATGTCTGTCCTTGCAGCAGTAAGAGGTACACAGCTGCGTGCTTCACAGCAGCAATGCTCTTGTCACCCTCTGTGTGCTGTGAAGAGCCTGCGAGGACGC
This sequence comes from Balaeniceps rex, assembly GCA_013401315.1. Taxonomy (NCBI): domain Eukaryota; kingdom Metazoa; phylum Chordata; class Aves; order Pelecaniformes; family Balaenicipitidae; genus Balaeniceps; species Balaeniceps rex. The sequence goes on from VYZW01053053.1 coordinate 27,277, forward strand.
TGGATGTTCCCTCCCACCCACAGTTCCAGTGACTCTTCTTTGTCTCCTGAAGCTACAGACACCTAATGCTGGGGATGGGGCCAAGGGGATGCCAGGGGCACAGCTAAGCAGCACCAAAGTGGAATTTTTTTGTTTCTGTCCTGATCCCAGTCCCAAATTCATGCAATAATTCTGCCATTTGGCTACACTAGCATAAAGTTGTCATTGTATTTCTAATGCAATTTAAAAACTGAAATGAAAGTGTTAAGAATCTGACCTTGCACAGTTGCCTTTAATACAATTCTATGGCAGACCTGCTGGAATTGAGAGGAGCTGATTAAAAGTATTTCAGGGGTACAAGTTAGGGTTTGGGCTTTTTCTTCCCTTCTGTCTGTAGCATTCTTGTAACCGGCTGAAAATTGCTAAATTTTCTCAGTCTGTTTTGCAGTCATTAGTCTGTATTTACTTTCTTCTCTCCTGCGCTTCCTGCTGGCCTTCAGATCTGTCATTGAATTAATTGGTGAGGAAAAAAGAAGAGGGAAAGAAATTTGTCCACTGCGTGTGGCAGGAGTTTGCTGGCAGTGCCATCTCAGGTTTAGTACAGAAGTGTAACACATAGCCTTTCTGTAAGATACGAGGCATCTGCTCCGTGTTTCTTGCTTCAAGATAGAGTGTGCAGGTTTTGTCTGGAAAATAAGGGCTATGGCCAAGACTGGAAATGTTGGCTACTGTAGCACTAGGGAGAAGAGGAGAGATTACAGTTAAACAAGGAAACAGGGCAAGAATATAGTAGACAATAGACATGCTGACTCTGCTGGCCTGGAAAAAGGGTAACCAGAGCCCAAGCGGCTGGGAAGCAACTGTTTGGAGGCTGGGTGGAAAGCAGAGGCAGCAATCAGTTGGAAAGGGCAGGGATGGATTGGATTAACTAATGTGGCATTGAAAGGCAAAACTCATCATTCATGTACTACCTGAAAGAAAATAAGGTGGGGCAAGCCTTTTTTTTCTTCTTCTTTGCTGTTTAGTCTCGCCCAGGATCAGGCACTGGGGGTTCCTTAGAGGCTTGAACCATCTTCCTGCCTCTTTGTCCCAGCAAAGGATGTGTCTGGTTAACGTCCCAGCATGGCCCTTCCTGGAGCCCAGAGCTTTGCTCGTCTGGGCTTGGGCATGCGATCGTGGGAAGCCAGAGCAGCTCGTTCAGTGCTTCAGGGAGAGCTGAGCTTAGAGAGGTGAGTTGTCCCATACCAAGCCTTGACCTAGGGAAGAGAAGCCTCCTGCTGCGTCACCCCTTCTTCCCCTGCCCTGCCATGGTGTGCCATACCAGTCGTGTGAGTTGCTGCAATGATAGATTTACAGCATGTGGCAGGGTTTTTGCAGCCATTCAGGTCTGGTTAAATGCTATGGCCGGTTTGTCGGGGTGATGGTGTGTAACATACTGTCTTGCTCAGTCTCTGCACCACCAAGCTGGAGGCAGGGAATGCCCTTCAGTTTCACTGTATCTGTGCTCCTGCTCTCAGCTAGCTTAATTAATCACAAACTCCCAGTGTTACACGGGGTTACATAGAACTGGATTTCCACCCATCCCACAGAGGGTTAGAAGGAGTAGGAGGCCGCCCAAGCTAGCTAACAGAGCGGCAGTCCCCATGGTGAATCCACTAAATGCACCTCTGATGTTTGGTCTCTGCATGCTGCAAAGTCTTGGATTGTGTGGTCTTCTGCCTGAACCCTTCTTCTCACCTGACACCCGTTCCTAAAGCAGACTAGATCTTTCAGTCCTCTCCTGTCTTTCTCTTCCAATTCTGTTTTCTTCTGTTCGTTGACTTATTCCAAAATTCAAGCTGTGTCTGTTTATTCCTTGTAAAATTCCCACATGCACATCCAAAGGGAAGTTTCTGTCATGCTCGTTATCTTTAATTTAGTAGCCACATGCTCCTCCTGGGGTATGTGCTCTGGGCCAAACTGGGCAGTGGGGTGGCTGATGCAGTGCCACTGATTTTATGTGTATCCTATGCTCTGTATGTGCCTGGGACCAGTTATGAATTTGCTATTTGCAAACCCACAACATGTAACGTGTAAGACCATGTCAGTCAGGGCACAGAGGTAGGCCTGTGTGTGTCATCAAATGTTACGCATATCTGCTGTATTTCCTTCTTAGAATCACAGAATCATAGAACAGTTTTCGTTGGAAGGGACCTTTAAAGGTCATCTAGTCCAACCCTCCTGCAATGAGCAGGGACATCTTCAACTAGATCAGGTTGCTCAGAGCCTCATTCAACCTGACCTTGAATGTTTCCAGGGATGGGGCATCTGCCGCCTCTCTGGGCAACCTGTTCCAGTGTTTCACCACACTCATCATAAAAGATTTCTTCCTTATATCTAGTCTGAATCTACCCTCTTTTAGTTTAAAACCATTACCCCTTGTCCTGTCACAACAGGCCTTGCTAAAATGATTGTCCCCATCTTTCCTATAGGCCCCCTTTAAGTACTGAAAGGCCGCAATAAGGTCTCCCCAGAGCCTTCTCTTCTCCAGGCTAAACAACCCCAACTCTTTCAGCCTCTCTCCACAGGAGAGGTGTTCCATCCCTCTGATCATTTCTGTGACTGTTCTCTGGACCCGCTCCAACAGGTCCATGTCTTTCCTGTGCTTAGGACTACAGACCTGGATGCAGTGCTCCAGGTGGGGTCTCACCAGAGCAGAGGGGCAGAATCATTGACATTTTATTTCCTGCTTTTCTCTTTCATGAGGTCCTTGTGGGGAAAGTTTAGGGTCCAGAGGTGGTCAGCAAGAGACAGGGAGGTTAGACCTCCTGTTAGAGTGCCAAGGTGTTGACGCACCAGAAGGAAGAAGTCTGTTGCTATAGTAGCTGGTGCTGGGATCCTACGTAACTTTGAAACCTTTGCACGTAAGATGCTCAGCTAGCATGCAGTAGGACTGCATTGAGCATGCCTTGGTTTGCGCAGGAGGGCGTCTCTCTGGCTGCCTGTTTTCTTCACGTCAGCTGCTCTCCAAGAGCCAGTGTGGGCACATTCTTCCTTGTCATCTGTATCTGAAAGCTACTGCATCCTTGGTATGCTTGCACAGCCTCTTACCACCAGCTTCCTGGCACAGCCTTGAGGTGATAGTCTTGTCATGTTTTGTAGTCTTGGTGGCCTGATCTCTTACCAAGATCTCCCTTCTGGGTATTGAGGCGGAGGTGTTGACATCTCAGTACCCCTAGAGTGGGTAGGAAAGCAAGAGAGTACCATGGAGATGGTACATGGGACAGTTGCGGGACCGTAGGAGAAGAGGAGAGGCAATTGTGCTATGAGAGACTAAACTATTCAGCTGTTACTCGAGTAATCTGTGGGGAAGAAGAGAAAGAGGAGATCCTGTAACAGTGTTCATCATAACTGTTCAACAGACAGATGTGGGAGATGCAGTCCAGAGTTCACCCCAAAAGCACTTTATTCAGAGCACGCATACAGGTTTCCCTGTTAGGAGTCCTCCGCTAGCTGCTCCCCCTCCCTTACCTCCTCCTGTCTAACAACATGGCTCTTCTGGAGTCAAACCCTGAGGTAGTGTCTGAGTCTGGCTGGGAAATGAATCTGTGGTGTCATGCCAGGTCCTGCCTCTGATCGCCTGCCTTCTCCCATGCCGCATGTTGCCTTATTTCAGTGCCAAATCCTTTGAGCCCCCCTGTTCCTCCAGCCCCAAGAGGTTCTGCAGACATTGCTTCTGTCCTTGCTTGTGGGCCCATCCAGGGGACTTGGAGTGCTCGTGTGCTCATTCATGTCAGGCTGGAATAAAGACAATAGTTGGCCTAGAGATATGTTGCTACTGCTAAATTTTAACTTCTGTCTAAAATAGATTAAGGGGTGCTTTAGACCTCGAGGCTGAAGTCTGAAAGATCAGTCCAGCTGTCTCAAACAACTTGCTGCTGCTGAAGATGAGGAGGCCTGCTTCCTCCTCCCCCTGCTCCTGACCATGTGTCTTCCTGGCCTGATGCTGACTTTATTTGGTTCAGCTCTCTAAACTAGCAGAAAACTAACCCGGGTGGTAGTGAGTTAGGTTTTTCTGTTGGAGATGCACAGCAGAGCTGGGGTAGGAGGGTGTGGGGGAGGCATGGCGGAAGGCTGCCGCTGTTATAGCAAGAAGCTCCTGGGTAAGCTAAGCTTAAGCTAAGATCTTGTTTGCCTGCACCCTGAGCTGCTCTCCACTGGAGTCTGCCTGCTGTTGTCTCCGTGCCAAGTTTCCAAATGTCATGTGTTGATAATGCCGCTGGTATCGATACTGCTGCACATTGCATGTCGATCTTGCCAGAGGAAAGAGCCCTGTCTCTGTGTCATTAACAGAGAGGTCAATTACAATTGATTTTTTTTTTTCTCTAGTTCCATTAGAGATGAGCAATCCAATACTGCATTCAGTATTTCCTGGAGCAGGTCAGCACCTTCCAGACCTCTTCCCTGCTCCCCAAAGCACCCCTGAGCATCCTGCCAGCATCACAGCAGAGTTTGAGGATTGTGTCTGCACAGGCAGTCCCCTCTTCTTCATAGACTTGGACATGGGTGGGAAGCCATACTGGAGACTTAAATTAGCTCTCTTCCGTTTGTATTAGAAGGAAGTTATTCTGATTTTTAACGTGAATGTAAAGCCCTTGTGCAGAAGCGACTGCTCTCACTGTGTTGATGGATATCTGCTGATTGATGGGAGCAATCCCTTTAACAGTAGGTGGAGCGTTGGCATACAGAGACCTTGAACTGACGTGCTGGAGACATTGCCTGTACAGGCATGTGGTGGAAGAGGCTGCTAGTGTGCCAAGAAAGCAGTTTTACTGAATGGAGAGTTTATTAAATTAAGTCAAGGCTCCTTCTCTGATGCATAGTCTAGCAGAGGCTGAGGACTGCATACCTTTGGTGTGGCTGGCTACACTTCAGGCTTTTGTCTGTTGCCTGACATGTTTTTCTGGAATATGTATTTTGGTGGAATGCCACCTTGATTATAGATGCTGAAGCACTATTTCTGCTTAACGGAAGGTCTTTTGGGGTGGGAAAGCAGAGGAGTGACATTTCAGCTTCCTTGTTACACCTCTGCTGCTGTGCTCTGAACTTAAAGGCAGACTGAGCCTGGGGCCATACAGCTCCCTGGACCATGGTGGCAAGATGGTCCTTCCTACTGATGAAGCATCCCCTCTGCTTTCTGAGCATGCTGCCTTGCTGAAAAGCCGTCCTGAGATAGGTACTTGCCATGACAGTGTTCAAGGAATGCATTCAGTCAGGGCCATCCAGCAAATCCTTTTCCTCAGGGCTAAACTGGGCCATGGGCTTGGGGTTCTGCAGAACTGAAAGACAATGCACACTTCAGATGCTAATTTAGAAAATCTCCCAAGGAGAGGCAGGGAAACTGTTAGCCGTGAAGAATACTTGTGTGGATCTTCAAGAGTTTTCATAGAATTTCTCCCAGTTTCACACATGTGGTTCCTTTGTGTCCTTGTATTTCTGGACATTTGTGAAGCAGGGAGGGCTTCAGGAATAAATTTTAGGCAGTCTTCTCCCAGTTTGGGCAAGTTCAAGTCCTTGTTACCATTGGAATAGTGGCTGCCACGGGGAATAGTGGGATGCAGAGATCAGGCTTGGATGTTACTTTTGGGTCAGCTGTCCTGTTCAAAAAGCAATAGGTTCAGATTTTTCTGCAATGCACTGATTGGCATGAGCACGGTTATTTCTGAATGGGAAGATGCTGGGGTGAAGTACTTGATGCACCTCTAGCAAACTAGAGACTGAGGAAGCAATGCCGGGGGGAAACCTCTCCTCTCCCAGCTCTTCTCTGCCTTCTGCTGTGCCTCTGAATGGTTATCCCTTCTCCACTGATGAAAGGAGAGGATAAAACTTGCCCAATCTGTGCCTTATGTGCCCCGTGGAGAAGAGGAGGCTGAGTGGGTAGCCTCTTCAGGTCACCAAGCTGGGAACAAGAAATGGTCCTCCTGCCTTCCTGAAAGCATCTCTTCTTCCCATCTGCCGAGGTGGGCTTTCTGTGTGCTTCGGTTTTGCCATGGCATCAATTGCCTGGCAGCCCTGCAGCTGTCTGTTGGAAGACAAACCTCACTGTACACTTAATGGTGTCTTGTGGATGTCCAGCTTCCCTTAATGCCCATGTTTCTGCCCCTCCCCTAGCTGTTCCTGCTTTTCTCCCCTTTCTCTCTGTGCAAGAGCTTCATCCGTATCTTCCTGTCATTTGAACCTATCATTTCAGCCAGTTTTGGCATTATTCTCTTGACCTTCACGGCTCAGTTCTTCCTCCTTCACTGTGAAGACATCTGTGATGTGATCTGTTCTCTCTACTCTCTGCATGCTGCTGAAACTCCTGTGCAAGTCTCACTTATTGCTGTTCTTCTGATGGTTTTGTTTTTACCCTGAAGTTACATATCTGCATTGTCTACTCAATTCAATTTCTGGCTGGCATTGTTGTATTGCCTGGAAATATAATTAAATATTGATCACAGCGCACTCAGCAGTCAAATTAGTTAATCTATTAATTATGTGTAACAGTATGTCATTCCAGTAATGTTTGTGACCTACCAGCTTAAGTAGCGTTGTGGGCATGTGTTGAGAGGAAGGGCATAGAGAGACCTTGGAATGGTGTGCTGTGTTTGCTTTCATTTTTGCCTTTTAATAGTTGCAAGTCCCTTGGGCAGTGGTGGTCTAGGCATTGCTATTTTGCTGGTATTGTTGTTTCTTGCCTGTTCCTGCTTGTTATTCTCTGCTGGTCATAAATTTCCAGGAGAAGCCCTACGCCACCTCAGTGGTTACTGCTAAATCCTCTTTGTGTTGGAAGCCAGGCTGGAGTACTTCCAGTTAACATCCTGCCTTCTGGGGGCTTCCTGGAAAATGCTGGCATCTCTCTTACTCAGACGGTGTATCTGTCAGTGGTTGACCTGATTCGGGAGCTGAATAGCTGCTTGCTGGAAGATGCCTTCCTCTGCCAGGTCTCCACATCAACGAGGGTGCAAAAAAATACAACTTGTCCTCTTTGCTCATCTCCATTACTCCGATTCCTGTGCCTCCCTTAAACGTGCAGAGAGCCTACAGAGAGCCATTGTGGATACATGGCTTAAGAAGCACAGGTGGGAGAAAATGTTTCTATGCTGTGGAGTCTTGCTAAGAGTTCACATTGGATTCTGTCCATCAAAAATCTTTGAAAACCTCTGGTCAGAGGTGGCCTTTAATATGAGCTGTGTACTTAACCTGAAACTGTGTCCCTGCTGGCTTCCGCAGTGCTACAACTAGCATAAAAATATCACGTAGCCTGACCTTAATGAATGTGGTGGGAGATACAGAGCTTTCTCCTTTGTGACCCTCCTGCTTAGTTACTACAGTGTCTATGTGATGAGCTAAACCCCATTTTATTATGAAGGTTTTAAGATGTTTGGGGATTTAAATACTGAGCTAGCCAATTACGTGGCTGTTCAAATTAGCACAGTAGCAGTGTAGCAGGACCTTGCACTTGGTCTTGTTGAACTTCATGAACTTCAGGTTCATGTGGGCCTTCTCCTCCAGCCTGTCCAGGTCCCTCTGGATGGCATCCCTTCCCTCAAGTGAATCAACTGTACCACTCGGCTTGGTGTCATCCACAAACTTGCTGAGGGTGCACTCAATCCCCCTGTCTATGTCATTAATAAAAATATTGCACAGTACGGGTCCCAATAGGGACCCCTGAGGCCACTTGTTACTGATCTCGATTTGGACACTGAGTACCCACCCAGTCTCAGCCAAACTAGAGGGTCTGAACAAACCTGCAAGAAGTATCTTCAAATACTCAAGTCAAATTGTCTTAAGATAGAGTGGATGAACTGTAGAGTTGAAGACCATAGTACTTGTGGTACATCCCACTCTGTATGGAGTGGCTGGAGCTGTGACTTGACTTCTGGGACATGAATGTAGGAGGGCATTTAGATTCAAAGCTTGGAAATAGCCATAAATGAAAACCAAGCTTGTATGCTGCTTGGAGAAGGGTGAGAGGGTCTGTCATTAGAAATTTCACTTATGAAATGGTTTGCTGTGTAATTTTCCCCTTTTGGAGAAATGCTGTTGCTGACTCACGTGATGTCAGAGTGAGGTTTGCCTGCATAATGCCGTCTCTGTTTTTGTACGTGTTTTCCAGCTACATCCTGCACTCTTTGTAAGCACACAACTTTGTAAAAAATTTTTTACGCTAGTAGTGTAGATACTTCTCTTCATGTTTTAAGGCATCTGATGGAGTGGTCCTGCAGGATGTCTGGTTACTGTGGGATAGTCTTAGGGCTGTTTTTTCTTTATAGAGTGGTTCCTAATTTGCACTTTCTAATGAAAAACTGCCTAAAAATCCATTTGTATCCCTGAATTGTTTGTGAGGAAGAGCCAAAAAAAATTGGGAAAAAACTTCTAAATAATTTCATTTTACAACAAAGTAAAAAGCATTAAAACAAAAGGATTTTGATGGAGATAGTTTTGTAATCTCTGTTAACCTATCCTTAAATTCTGACGTAGTCTGAATTTGGAATCTGCAGGCTTTTCTGGGATGGAGGAAGCATTTACCACCAATCATTAGTGTTTTAGCAAAAATCACAGCGAGGTGTGGTGTGCTTCCGCACGGCAAGAGGATGGCGCTCAGGGGCCAGCCAAAGGGCAGTCTGCTTTACGGAAAAATCTACAGACTAGCTGCAGACTGACGCAGCCCAGGGATGCCAGTGCTGTTGCTGTTACTTTGTGGTGCATTTCCATGCAGAGCTTGTTCTAACAGCCTGGGTTTACTGTGCACTTCTCCAGGAAGGAGAAGGGACAGTGGAGAAGGGACAGAGCTGCGCTTTTGGCCCACAGAAGGATCTTAAGCTGCAGGTTACTGGCGAAACAACATCTCTTTCTGCACCTTCATGTGTATTTGCATTGAAATAGATGCAAAGGGAGGGCTGAAGGTGCAGCCTCATCTTGAGTTTTAGATAGTATTTAGCTGTGCAGCTGTTTTATTAGTGTCTCTTCCTTCCCCCAATCTTACTGTCAGGTAAAGCATACGCTGCCTTCGCTCAGCAGTACCAGATGGGCTGACCCTGGGATTCCTCCTGCCTCTTTTCCTCCATCTCCATACAAGGAAAGGTCCAGCTGCAGCTCTTCCTGCTGGCTGCATCCCTGCCTTGTCAGTTGGTTAAGGCAAGCGCTTGTTTCACCGAGTCGCACAGTGAATGTGGTCTGGTTGCCCATCCTTCCCCATTTCAGTTGAAAGAAATAATTTCAGATGATACTGTCTGTTTGCATCTCTCCCGTGTCCTGTTTTTGCCAGTGGAGGGAGGGAAAATGGCTTTAGATGCTGAACCTGGATTGAGGGAATGAGGAAAACTCAGTGCTTCTAAACAAACCAATGAATCCATGAAATGTATTATCTGGAGAAGTGGCGGGAAAGGTGGGACCCTGCATGTAACACATTGTAGTGTCTGCTCTAATCCCTGAGGAACAGGAAACAACTCCACAACTTGTTCTAAGTATTGTCTCGCGCATCCTTCTGCGCGTGGCTGGTCTGCTGCCAGTGCTCCAGTGGCACCTGACAGTGACATATTAGCCTGTCTGCCTCAGAAGTCTTGCTCTCTGTGCTTTTGCAGTTCCTCTGAGCATCTTTAAACACTTACTTTTTTTCTCCCTCTTCCCTATTGTTGTCTGCCCTCTCTCCTTCCCCCAGTGCCCCATCAGGCCACTGCTTTGGCATTGAGGGAAATGCAGCATAAAATGAGGTTCTCTGCTGTGTATTTTGAGGAAAAATACCTGTGGTTAAAACACAGCTATGGTGAATATACGAGTGTGTTCATAAATATGAGTAAACATCGGTTATGTCTAAATCTCTCTTGTGCACGACTTGCAGGAGCTACAAAATTGTCTGAAGTGTAGGTTGGCTTCAACTGTATAAAACCGTTAAACAGTAAAGTCAGTACTTTGGATAAAACAGAAGTCTTTTGTCTGCATTCCTGTTAAAGGAGCTCTTCAGAAACTAAGGAGTGAAGTAGAGAAATTCAGGTGGGAAGAAATCTGCCTGTTGTCAAACCTAGGGAAGGAGATTGAAGACTACTTTGCAGGGTCACCACTAAATCCATGCATTGAGAATGTAAGAACAAGTACAACTGAGTGGAGCTGAAAGCTCTAAGGAGCTGAAAGAACATACATGAAGTGATAGGTAAGAATACACTTGTAAAAGAAATGCAAGGTGCCAAAACAAATGCAAGAAGGGTTATAGGAACCAGTGGCTGGAGATGGAAAGCTTCCCTAGAGAATGCCCACTTAATTGTGTACTAGTTAATATACAGTTAAAAGACAAAGAAATTAAGGTAAATTGATGTTTCCTTGCATTTAGCATAAATTACAAGGACCAGGTAAAATCAAATAGTGTAACTCTTCTGGATCTAGATCTTCCAATATGTAGTACTGCAGAAGGTATTGAACTACTGATTTTTCAAACTTTTTAAAGGACAATGTAGTCAAAGGTAATCTTATTAGCAGGAATGGAAAGAATATTTTGGGGAAAATCTCTTTAAAATACAAGCCTGCAAGGCATTGTCAAAAAGCATAGGGATGTTTCAGTATTCGGTCTCCCTTAGTAAGCCCTAAGGAGAGAATTTATCCATTGGTAAACATGAATTACTTTTGGTCTCAGAATAAATCTCATTCCAGATATTTGTTGCTGTTTAAGCTTTTATAGAAATTGTATTCTATTCTTCCCACTACTCCCTGTCGAAACTGCAATATCCACACAAATATCTCTTTGGCATGTATCTTTCTTTGTTGTTAAAATACAACCATATTACCATTTTTATCCTCTGTGGAAAGGGACTTGCCAACTGTCTAGAATTGTGCTGTGCTGTGGACTCCCTCGAGTCTACTTCGGTGGTCCTCCTTGGTGGTGTCCATGGTTTTGTATGAACCTTAAAAATACTTGCTGCAGGAGGTAAAGACAGCTCAGAACTGCACCTCCGCATGCCCCCGGTACCTTGTTTTCAGGTTGCGATGGCAAACCTATGAGTCATTGCCTTACAGATGCCTGCTCGAAGGAACTCTGTTGCCAAGGTGACTTTTCAAATACTGTTTTTGCAAGGGCAGGTCTTTTCTGAGAAAGGAGCCACAGATATGTGTGCTTTTCTCGCTGCATGCAAACTGAGGATGGGTTCAAAAGGGAATGGATCTGTACACATCATGCTGGCCAGCCAGGAAGGTGGGTTGTGTCCTGTCAGGGCAGCTGGGAAGCTCAAGCTTTCTGTACTTCTGTGCTCTTGCCTTACGGAAAACAAACTGGAAAGCAAAACCCTGCGTGATCTGCATGTGTTGAGGCTGGAGTCAAGGGCTGATCTGCGCTAAGCTTGCGTGCTCTGCTGTCTGCTGGTGGCACTGATCTTTTTTTGAAACCAGCAGAAGGCAAGGGTAGGGATGAAGTATCTTCTGCAATGCTTTCCCATGCCACGCCAGGCAAGTGTTTTGTTTTTACGGCAAGTATCTCTCCCAAAGGATAGCCCCCCTCTAGGGGCGTTGAAAGTAGGTGCACCTATGAAAACTATCTGAATTTTTTGTTTTGGATGTTGCACATAATCACAAAATTGTTAAGGTTGGAAGGAACCTCTCAAGATGATCTAGTTCAGCCCCTGCTCAAGCAGGGTCAGATACAGCAGGTTGTCCAGGACTACGTCTAGTCAGGTTTTGAATATCTCCATGGATGGAGACCTGGAGACTCCATAAACTCTTTGAGCAACCTGTTCCAGTGTTTGACTACCCTCACAGTTAAAAAACCATAAAAATTATACCAAAACCAAGTTTTGAGTGTGTGCCCATTGCCTCTTGTCCTGTCACTGGTCACCACTGGGAATAGCCTGGCTCCCTCTTCTCCTTCCTTCCCATCAGGTATTTATGCACATTGGTAAGATTTCCCCTGAGCCACGTCTTTTCCAGATCTCTCAGCCTCTCCTGATGTGAAAGATGCTCCAGTACCTTAATCATCTTAGTGGCCCTTAGCTGGATTCACTCCAGTAAGTCCATATCTTTCTTGTACTGGGGAGCCCAGAAGTGGACCCATCACTTCAGGTGTGGCCTCCCCAGTGCTGAGCAGAGGGGAAGGATCACCTCCCTTGACCTGCTGGCAACAATCTTCCCAAAGCATCCCAGACACCATTGGCTGCCTTTGCTGTGAGGGCACGTTTCTGGCTCGTGTTCAACTTGGTGGCCACCAGGACCCCCAAGGCCTTTTCTGCAAAGATGCACTCCAGCTGGTCAGCTGCTCTCTGTTGCTTAAGTGGAAGTATAGGACACGGAGGAGAGGAGGCAGGTGGAGAAGAGGAAGACAGTGATGGAGGAGAGCTGCAGTGCTGAGCCAGTGGAAAGCTCCATTGGTGGAAGGCTGTGACAGTGTCTGTGGGTGTGCACACCCTTCACAGCCATTCAGGGGGTGGTCGGCTCTAACCCACTTGGTTTGATTTTAACCTTTCTCACTAATTGCACAGGAATCTTTTAACTAACAGTGTTATGATTCCACATCCAGCTCAATGGAGAGATTCCAAGTACCTTGTAGCAGTGTGTGGTCAGCCCTTGCTGTAAGCCTTTCCCAAAGGTCAGTGCTTATAAAAGGGAACACAGCCTCTTTTATTTTTTCTGTAGCCTTTTTACATGTGATATAATGCTCGGGACATTCTTCACTAGTTCTTCCAACGGTTGACCTCCTTGTCTCTGTAGTCTTTTCATGGCGAAGGTATGACTACATTTATCAGCCATGCTTGCACAAAAAAAGTGCCTCCAACACACAATCTGGAAAGTGATGTGGCTAGTTAATTGTGGGTTTGTTTGACTTTAAGCATGGCATTTGAGACTGCATGCTAGTGAGAGCTGAGGGCCTGAACTCTCAGATCTCTATGGATTGTTTTTTGGAAACCATCTCTGCAGAGAGCAAGTGCCAGCCTTCTTGCGGAAGGAAGCAGAATTTTATTTTTCTGTTGCATTGGAAGAAATGTCAAATTGTTCAAAACTTGAGAAAGAAATTGGTCAGAAGTGTCTGTGGCGGAGATGAGAAGAGGATAGTTAATGAGGCTGCTTTCAGTCCTAGCTTACACCATGGCTGACCCAGGCTGCAAATGCACGGGCTACTGCGGAGTGCTTCATACCCCAAGCTTATGTGCTACTTCCCAGAAATAGTATGAGTGCTGGATGAAAGGAGGAGGAGGAAGAGCGGCTTGCTAGGCTTCCATTGGACAAGGGAAGGAATTGGCAGTGGAACAGAGACACTGCAAATCCTGTCAGACCAGGTCTCGTTCCCAGCAGGAGCAGGGAAGCAGGTATAGTGGGTGTCGTCCCAAGGGGGGTTACGTGCTGCTTATTTGCAAAACTTTTGCTAGGGCTGGGTGCTGCAACTTTGGGAAGGCTGACGCCTTTGGAAGTAAGGGCTGCCTGTGCTCCCAGGGGCGCCTTCCCCCTGAGAGTCAGGTCTTAAGGCCTTCGCATAGCACCATTGTCCCCTATATCTCAATTACAACAGAGGAAGCTGCTTTACCTGTATGGTAATGCTTAATGCCAATGTATAAGCTCACCAGCTTTCTAACCTGAGAGCTGGCAGAGATGCAGTTGTTCATGTTTCTTAAGGAATAGCTTGAGCAGATCAGGTTTGTTTCCCTTAGGTGAGGGAGGGAAATGCATGGTGGCATTGAGGGTCCAGGCTCCCCTGGTGCTGCCTGAAGCAGCATTTGTCCTCAGCTTCACCTTCTTGGACACTTGCACTTCTTGGACACTGACTCTTAGGCTTCTAGTGGATGATGAAAGCAAAGAAAGCCTGGTTGGTTCTCCCCTCTGAGGTGGCTGAGGCCATGAAGTCATCCTCAGAGGCCGGCTAGTGGGGTTTCTCTGCCAGCGGTAGCAAGGCAGGAGGTTGGAGATGGTCAGGTTTCTTGTCTGAGTGTGGAAAAATGGAGGCTCTGCTGCAGACCTACAGCTCCTGGGATTAGCTTGATTGCAAGAAGGCTTTGCCATTCATTCTGCTTCACATGCAGACATGGCAAATTCTCATCTTCTATGGCTGTTCCCTATGTAATTTGCTGTGATCAGAGAAGGGTGTGCAGGAAGGACAAGATGGCTCTTCATGAAACCCAGAAGAAATCTCATGAACTGAGCTGCTGGGAGCGTCTCAAACATGCACTGATGCCCTAGCCCCCTGCTCCTCTTCTGTTTGGACTGGGACTTTTGTAAGGCTAGAAGCTGCAGCAGCACTTGCTGAGAGCTGCTGGGCATAAAATTCACTGTGATCACAGGTATTTAAACTGTGTATGGGGCTACACAGAAAGCAAATACATGCCAGAGGAAGCAAAGAAAAAGTCAACTTTTTTGGAAATGCCATTCCTTGACAAATGAGGATATCTTATTTGCGCTGTGGAACTTCAGGATACTTTTGGAGGACTTCTTGCTTTTTTGTTGGAAGAAATGTACACACACTTGTTGCATGTACATAACCCTTCTTTTTTTCTATGGACATGAAAAGGGGCAGAGCGGGATTGAAATGTCTTTTCTTGAAAGTAAACTCATTCTCCCAAAGCTGGAAAACCCTGTTTCTTGAATGAAATCACACCTGGCCTTGCAAAGTCCCTGACATGGCATGTGTTTCCCAGGGCACCTGTCTGTGGGTGAGCCTTTCTGCATTTGTTTTGTGGTTTTTGAAGTATTACAGCTCAGGGAGTACTGAGAACTGTTTTGGTTTTTTTTTTCCTGGGTGCAGAAGAGACTTGAAGGGAAATAAGTAAAAAGTATTCCAGCCTCTTTTCTCACAAAGATGTGTTAAATCCAGGCAGCAAGCTGACCTGTCTGGTTGGTGAGGATACACAGCTGGGGATGCTTTTTCTAGGAAACGATGTGGAGCTCCTGCACTGGTGCAATAACATTCTCAGGAGTTGCACCTTTTGCCAAACAGTGTTTTTCTCTGACCAGGGAAGCATTTGAGAAAGACATGAGGAGCTGTCTCATTCACTGCTTCTGTGCTCAGTGGAAGAACAGCAAGAGGGTACCTCCAAATCTGCTTGGAGCACAGAGGTTGGTTTGGCTGTTGCTCACTGTAGTCATCCAAGACTCCCAGAGAAAGGACAGCCAAATGTGCAAGCAGCAGGAAAAAAGGATGGTGAGTGGTAGCACCTACGTTACTCAAGCAAAACTGTGCGTCTGCAGTGTAATAAGGACAAATTAGTTTAAAGAAAAAACTTTTAAAAAGGGTATTTTCTGCATGCAGAGTTTCAAGAGCTCTAGTAGATGTCAAATGGCTACCATTCATCCCCTTGGGTTTGCTTAAAGCCAGGCTTTCTGAAAGATGAGTTCAATACTTGGTTCACTTTGCCTGCTGTAGGCGAGTCCTCCTCTTCCTTGTAGGTGCCAGCAAACACTTTTACAGCTGCTTTGTCTCCCATGGGTCCTGGCTGCATCTCATAATGCTTTCCTGGTCAGGAAGGGGAGAAGCAGCATGGCCTGTCTGATATCAGACAGTGGCACTGTCTGTCTGGTATCCTGTGTTTCCTTCGCCTTCCTCAGTCTTACCGCCTACCCAGTGACTCAGCAGGACATACTGATAGTAAACACATGGTTTCTTTCAATTTTTTATGAGAAACTTTCCAAAGCCAGCAAAATGTATGTGGAAAAAAAGCATTTCAGTGCCATGGACTAGTGATGGGTCTGACCTAATTTGCTGCCCTCCAGGGTGTTTACAGCAGGATGAAGGTAATACAGGAAAGGCACTAATGGAAATTCATGAACAAAATAAAGCGAAGGCCACATGGTTGTCCTGCTGTTCACCAGTGCTACTTCTGTGGATGTTTCTCCCCTAAGAAGGCTGCATGCTACAGAAATCGTGGTGGGATATTTCTCCCTCTGACCCCATCATGTTTGTACCCTGTACGTGTTTTATGGGGAGGATAACTCCTGAAATAAATTGACCTTTTTCCAAGAGCAAAAGATAACTTTTCCCAGGGAGGAGCCTGCAACCTGGCAGATGAGATGAGCTCCTTGTGGCAGCCATAGATTCTCCATTGGGAGGCTCACAGTGGTTTCTGGGATCTCTCTGTGCCATGAACTGGCAATGCCAAGCATCTGGCTCAGACAAGGCATTCTGCAGTCCTCATGGCATGCTTGGTTCAGAAATCTAGGTTCCCTGAGACATCTTACCTTTCTGCCTTGGTTATGAAAATAACCTTGCAGCTGCAAAAGTGGCTTTAGTGACACACTGGGCCACCTTGAGCATCCTCTGTGTGCCTATCCGAGACTGACACCTGAAATGACAACCTCTGTGCTGGGGAGGGCTGCTGAGAGGCTGCAGGTGGGAGGGACAGGACTCTGAAGAGTGAAAAAGGGCTTGGGCAGAGGAGGAGTAGGTACTTTAACCTTGTGGCAGGGGCTGAGCATGCCTGCAGCGCTTAAGACATTGCTTGGGAGGACAGACTTTGTCTCCGGAGTTGCCTTTCACAGACTACTGTGCAGATTGTGACTTCTCGGTCACCTCCTGAGGGGAATGGCTCCCACTTCAGCTGGCATGTCACTTGAGTGCTTGTGTGGCTAACTAGAGATGAGTCTCGGCTCTTCTGCAGAGGGTGCTTTTGTGCCCTTGCTGTAACTGATCAGAACCTGAGGATGTTTACCAGGCCTGACAGAGGCATGACCTTGGCACGAGGATGCAAGTCACACAGCTCCTCTGGGTCTCGAATGGGAAGCTGGGCTTGGAATTAGGCTCCACTTTAACTAACCAGGGGATCTGGAAGGGTTGAGAATGCAGATCCCACTTTAAATAGGATGCCTTCCTTATCGGGGGCAGGAAGAAAGCCTGCGTGCTGGTGTAACGATGAAGTGTGAACAAAAATAATGTAGCTTGTTTTGGAACATAAAAAGCAAATGCTGTATCCATGGTGAAACCTGCCCTGTCCCAGCAGGGGCTGTTATCTTCTCTTGCAACACTGGTTCCCGAGCCTGCTCAGGGTGGCAGGGCTTGGATTGGGTAAAACCTAAACACTCCCCTGCCATGGTCTCTGTGCACCATGTAGAGGCTACCAAGCTGTCTCTGGGGGCTCCTCTAAGAGGAAGGGAGCAAAGAGCCTGGATATCAACCCCCTGCTTCTGTCCTTGCCACCCCCAAGCCTCGGTCCCACTAGTGACCCAGGCTCCCTGGACACTTGTGCTTCAGTGCTTTCTGGAGGAGAAGTGGAGCTGGAGGTCACCTGGTTGGGAGCTGACCTGTTGGGTGGGGTGAGGGCAGCAAGCTGCCAGGCTGGCTCCCGTGGAGCACTGTCTCTGATGGAGGACATCTTGGCTGACTTTCTGCCTGGTCCGTGTTGTCCATCAACTTTCTTCCTAGAGGAAAAAGAATACCTTCAGTAGTTCTGCACTGGCATCTGTCAGGTCACACCGCTGTTGCGTTTGCCCCGGGATACTGTGGGTTACCATTTCCCAGGCCCTTTCAGTGTGAAAGGGTATCAGACAATTTACAAGTGACATTATGTAATTTAAAACAAAACCAAAACCAAAACCACACTCAGTCTTCTGCTTTTGGGTGTACTCTTTGAATTTCTTTAGTGAATTCATCCCACAGCTGTAGGCATATGCTCATTTTTGCTGCTGTTACACAACTGAGGCTAAAATTAACACATCTGTTGTTGTTTAACTTCAATTTATATGGTACGTTGTTTTGCCAAAATATTATGTTTTGAGCAGCAACAGCTTTACTGTTATGTATCATCAGAGTTCTGGGAATAATACTTAATACTACGTGCTGTTTCTTAATAGCTTGTACCAAAGGGGGGACTTGGTGCTTCACTGCAGCTTTGCATGGGGTGGGACCAGATGCATGCTGCTGAAGGACCCTCCTCTGTTCGTGTAGCATTGCACAGGCACAGGTTTATTTGGTATTTCTGCTCATATTTGATATTTCTGCCCATGGCCAAGTCCTCGAAGTAATATGGTTTCCTGGAACTGTGAAGCCTGTGTTTTCACCCTCTCTGTTGTGGAGTCAAACTTAAATAGTGGGATCTCAGGGCTCAGGGAAGCCCGTGGTGTTACGGCTTTAACCCAGTCCAGCTTCTTTCTGAATGCCTAGAAAGGATAAAATGGGGACTTTTAAGGTAGGATATATGTATTTTTTTAGTCTAAGGAGTCCTTTATGAAAAGCGGTCATACATATGTGTGTGTGTGTATATATATATATTTTTTTTTTTTTTTTAGTCTAAGGAGTCCTTTGCCAAAAAAACCCAACCCTTTTGAAATGAAGGAAGCCATACTGAAAAAAAAATCTGCTTGTCTGCCATGAAAGCAGGATCCTGAGAATTGCCAGGAGTAGTATCAAACACTTGATGTAGGAGGCAAAAAACTACTGGTTTTTTTTTAATCTGTTTATATCTGAGATGTTTTGTACTGTGCGGATCAGAGGGAAGAAAAAACACATCCTCACTAAAAGGAATAACTGTCAAGTTTACAGTATGTAAATTACCCTCAGCTAATGTAAGTGGGTTTTGCTCACCTTTCTTCCATGCACAAGGTTTCAAAGGCAAGTGTTAAATTACATATGGAATGGGACGGTGGGGGGAACCCAAACCCTGCTGATTTCACAGAAAAATAATTGAACTGGAGCTGCGGTCTGGCTTTGATCTCAGAGGTGCTTGCAAGCTAAATAAAAATAAAAGACTACCTTGGGGACAGTCTGTGTCGTTAACTAACTAACTAAATTCTGCCTCCACTGTTCTCCAGTGGGTTTCCAGCAGCTTTGGCACTCGGCATCGCAACTGGAAGTTGCCAAACGCAACTTGGCACCTTCCAGCAGCAAAGTAACCTCCTGAGAGGCAGGGAGTGATATGTGAAATGGAGGTGTCCAGGGCGCAGATGGTAAAAAAGGGCAGAAACTGACCTCTTCGCTGACTGCTCGTGGTGGGTGGAGGAGGGATGTGGCTCCCCTCCTTGCACTCCTCTGGTGATCTGCAGCTGCCGTCCTAGGTGCCAGCCACTGTCCCCAGCCTGTAGCGAGGTTGGGCTCCTGCCAAGAAAACAGCTTTTGTGTTTCCTTAAATATTCCACTGCTGTTTGGGGGGGAGTGAATCTGAATTGATGTTATTACTAGAATTGGCCCGCTGGCTGAAATTTTTTTTTATTATTTTCATTAACAAATCCCACTGGGCACTGTTTTCCCAATGAAGTAATGAGCGTGTTTTCAGACAAGGGGGCAAATCTCCCTGGCACCGCCGCCACTGAAATCCGGGCAGGCTCGGACAGCCAGAAAGGCAGGGTGGAGGTCTCTCATGCAGGCAGCCCTTCAGATATCATCAGGGCGCAATTTGCATTTTGGCCTTGCATTTTTCATCCTTTTTTTCGCTGAAACCTCAGAAACGTGGGGTGGTTGGGGGTGAGGATTGCTGGGAGTTGGTTACTGGAACATGCAATTAGTTGTTTTAGCATCCACTTTGATACCACAGCAAATGGATTGAGGAAATTTGCCTTTAACATGATTAGATGTTTGTCTCTGTTATTGCCTGGCCCCGCATGCTGGTGGGGCTGTCCTGCTGGCCTGGGCCTAGCAGGGTGCCTGTGCATTGGTGCTTTATGCAGGAGACAGAAGAATAGACAGCAGCATCAGTCACAAACAAATGCTTCAAGAAATCCTTGAGCTTTGTAAATAAGTGATTGCTTCTGGGCGTGGTTTTATTTCTCACTTCTTGGCTGCATTGACTGCAGTCATGTATTTTTCTGGGACACGAGGCAGTGAAAGCTACAGCTTTGTTCTCCGTGTCCTCTAGAAAGTCAAAACGTGGTGGTTGTTGGCTTTATGGAAAAGTCCCCCCAGCCCCAGCAGGCTAGTTCTTATCTTAAGGCACTGAAATTACTAAATTGTGATCCTGCTTTTGTTTAAATCATCCTGAAAGATTCACAGCTTCAGGGAAGTTGTCCTCAGCGAGTTGTTTTTAGAGTTACATTGAATTCCTTTCTCCTGTTTCTTTTGGGGAGAAAAGGTATTTTTCTTTTCCAGGCTTAAGAACAACTTAAGGTGAGAGGTGTGGTCTTTGGGGAGCTTGTTCCTCCATTGGCATTCCTGTAGCAGGATTCCCAGCACATTTCAGGCGAAAAGATGACTAAAGTCAATTTTGGTTTAAACACCGGAGATAAGATAACATTTTATAGCACCTGCAATGGATCTGCAGTAAAAATATTTGTGATGTTATTTTACTTGGTATTGGATATCAATCATCAGCAGCTGGTTTCCAAATACTGAATTTGGTATATAGTAGGTACTAGCCTTTTTTACAAGCTGTCAGTAATCTGCTGCTCCTTAGGGCTGCCACGGATCTGGGTATTTCAGACCCTTTTCAGTCCTTCACCTGCCTGCCACGTGCTGTCTGGGCAGGCATTGAGGCTGTTGCTCGGTCAGGTGAATGCCGATAGCCATGTCAGGTTGCCATTACTCCTCCTACCCTTGCACATGTCTGCAGCCCGTGTTTTCCTTCTTAGCTTTATCAGCATGCATATTTTCAGATTAAAACTTGCTTTTTGCTCCCAGTTCTAGAACCTGCAGGTCCTCCCATCACTTGTGGCTAGTCTTCAGAAGAAAATGCCAGCTCCCAGGCCAGGTTCATGCAGCAGTGCAGGACATGGGGCAAGGGTGTCTCAAAAAGCATTTCTCAAAGAGCTACCTGGCCTGAGAAAACAGGGCCTATGGTGCTGCTGATGAGATCTACTTGCCTGTTTCTTATTTCTTAATCAACAGCAAGCTGGGTTTGATTTGTTCAGCTAGAAGTTGAGGTGTGGTGTAGCCCCCAGTCTGCCTGCAGCCTGCCCGACCTGCCAGCAAGTTCAAAATCATCAAGGGTTGAACAAATATTACGGACTCTGCTATCTTTGGGAGGTGTCCAGCACTGAATCTGTGTGCAGGAGCCAGGCTCCATCTCAATGTCTGTCTTTTCCTCTAGGTCTAGAAGAAAAAATGGTTCTTTCTAAAAAAGAAAAAACGAAGCTGAGGAAAGAAAGATGGCTACAGAGTAAGTACTCCTCTGAGACATGGTGGTACCGTGGGCATCACAGAGCATGGCTCTGTTGGATCTCTCTGTACATGGGGTGTGGGTGGCAGTGTTGGGCAGTGCTGGGGGAAGCTGATGCTTCTCAGAAACCTTCACATCTGCTCCCCAGCACATGGGGTAAAAGTCCCAGGTATTGTTTCTCAGTGTTTAGCACCGAGATTGAGTCATTGCCCCAAACCTACTTTTGATCTTCCTCCACATGTAATATAAGTGACTACATAAAACCTTTATTTATCCAGATAGGACACTGTGCCCATGTAGGTTTAGCATGTTTCTCTATCTTTTAAAGCTCTGGTACAGATACAGGAGGAGCTGTATAGTGGAGCTCCTCCTCCCTGAGGAGCTGTGGGGACGGTAGGACAGCCTGGAGCTAAGCCCCACACAGCCACCAGCTAATCCCAAGGCTCTGTGGTGAAAGCCTGCAGTGGGCCCTCCTGCCCTTCAGTAAGGGAGGTCTCTGGATGCTTCTGGTTGTGTTACTGCTCTTTCCAATGTGCCACAGGTCAATGAACTCACCAGACAGTCTGGCCTTTTTCGAGGCTGTGAAATATGAGCTAAACAAAACCAGCCGATGGCAGAAATGCTTCTGTTTCCTGTGGGAAGCATCTGTATTTTTGCTTCGAGTATCTTGGCACAGTAAGATGCTGTGCTACCTGGTGTAGCAGAGGGATTCTTCTTGCCACCTGGCGCTGTTCTTGGGACAGGCTTTTCCCTTAACACCTTCCTGCCCAACAGAGTTGCTGATGGGCTGTGTTTGGGGCTGAGGCCCAAACAGCTTTCTGCCACACCATATACCCTCTGCTCCTGAGCTCTGAGCTCAAGTCCATCAACCTGTGATTTCACCAAAGTGAAGGTCTTTCTTGCTCCTCTTACATAGAAAGCTGATAATTTAACACTGTGAGTGTGAAGGAAACCTCCTCCCTATCACCAACCAATAACTTCCAAATGGCTTTGACATCTGCAACCCTTGGTGTCCCTGTTGGGCATAAGCATAGATGGCTGTGCTAGTCCTAATGTCTGGCCTGCCTGCTGCAATTTTGGTGCTTTTAAAGGTCTCACCTTGTCCGATACTATTGTGTGAACAGAGGAGGGGACTGCTGGAGCACAGCTAAGCTTTCCCTCCCCTGATACCAGGACTGGTACCAGGTTCTGTGGAGGAAGGCATGTCCTCAGCAGCATTTTATGACAGAATCTACAGTAAAAGGGGTACATGGGACTCATGTCTTCTGCAAGAAACAGAAGGCATGCTCCTAAAGTTAGGTGACAGCACTGCTCCCATAGTCAAGGTCAGCTACTTTGGAAAAGCCCAGGAGCAGGATCCATACACTCTTAATCCTGCCCTCCTGCATATATGCCTTTGTAGCATCAGCCTTTCTCAAGATCACATATGTTATTTTGGCCCTGCCGTGGCCTCTTTCCTCCTCTCTTGGCTCTGAAATTACTAAGCTGGGGGAATACAAATGAAATGCAGAGGCTTTGCTTTGAGGAGAACACCAAGATAGAAAACTTCAGGCTAAATTATCTGTGTCTTAGAACGTACTAGGTATTGGAAGCGTTTTACAGATACAGAAGCACCTAAATTGCTGGCTCTCTTGACTCCCCCACTAAACTTGTGGCCGGTTGGCAAATAACAGCATTCCCTAGCAAATGCTTTGCTAAGGGTAGCATGTACCCGGGGATTTCTCTAAGAAAAGGCAGGAAGTATTAGTACCAGGTGTACAGCTTGTTATTGAGAAAAATGAAATAGCTGGAAAGAGCCTATATAAACATCAATAAAGAAACTGATATTATTATTATTATTATTATTATTAGCTGATGGAGCGAAATGAACTGGTATTTCCAGAGATGGAGATTTTTAAATGAAACTTGGTATTCTAACATTGTGACCTTAAAGAGCATTGGTTTTTATCTGATGCAGATAACTCTGCCAAATCTTTGTGGGTTTTGCAGTCTTTTCCCCCAAAAAGAGAACCAACTTGGACTGCTGAAGTTGTTATCATTACATGTCTGTTTTCCTAAATCTTCCCAAGAGTTTGTTGTTTCTTCTTCTCCCAGGGCTGCTTTTGTGACACGGGATGCCAAGACCCTGAGAACTAAAGTTCAGCCGAGTAGAGCAAATGCAAAACTTGGAGATTTCTTCCATTCCAATAAATCATCTCAGGAGAGACTAGAGAGGGAAAAAAATTATGTAATGCTTCAGATATTAGAAGTATGCACATTTAAAAATACATATATCGCATGGCTCCTCAGACGAACAAGACTTCATAGGAAAAGAATTTGGGATGTTTGCGCAGAATCAGGTGTCTGAAAATTTTGAGCGCATATTGTTTATGAAAGCACTGAAGTAGTCAGCTTCATAAAGCCAGACCAAAAAAAGAAGTGATGCAGAACAGAAAGCTGTGTTCTTGGCAGGGATTGCTGTGGGGAGAAGCGTTAACAATCCAGATTTGTCACAAGCATCCATGTACAGCAAAATTGCAGTTCATGAAAAACTTGCTCTTCAACTCAGCTGACTTGGGGAGCAAACAAGACAAAGATGTTAAAGGAGCCAGCAGCTAGCCAGTGAATCTGAGTTCTGCTTTCTTGAATGTGGGCAGCAGGATTAGACCCAGAATTGCAGGTGGCATCTTGCCTGCAGTCTGTAGAATGGGACTGTCTGCTTTCGTGTTCCCACCAAAAATACTTGTGCTGATTTAGTCCTGCTTCTGTGGCCATGCTGCATTGGAAGCTGTTGTCCTCCCTGTGTCGCCAGCTTGGCCCCATGGCTGCTGGCACTGTTCTCCGTCATGTCCAGACAAGGGGTTTCTAGCTCAGCACTGAGGCTTGTCCTTGCAATACGCTTATTGTCCAAGGCATTAAGCAGAAGCCTGCTCTTCTGCTGCGGCCTCCGCTGGGTGCACATAGAGGAGGTGGAGTCCTCTATCATGTACCCCACAGCACTGGTGCCCCTTGTGCGTGTCAAGGCAATGCAGCAAGTTTCCAGGCCCGGTGATCACCTGGCAGAAGGAAAAGGAGCTCCTGGATCCCACTGAGCTCTAGCTGTTTCTAGTGGCATTGTCAAGGGACTTCTGGGACAGGTTGGGGCATCTTGGAGCTCAGGTGGAGGCTTGTAGCAGTGCTGGGCTGTCCTGGAGGAGAACATGTTCTGCTGGGGCTCTCCCTGGAGGCTGCTGGCTCTGTAAAGCTTGGACAGCTTTTTCTACACCAGGGAGCCTCAAGGACTGAGGCAGAAGCCTGCGGCTTTCAATGCCCACCTCCTATGGCCGAGAAGGGAGACTGCCGTAACATTTGCAGAGCCTTATGTGCCCACAGCCTTCTTGCTCAGAGCTGCTGCAGGGAGACTGGTAAACATGGTCTCGAGGAAAAGCCAGCTGCCTCTGGGTCTGCCACTTGGTGCAGTGCTTTTCTAAGGGCCCAGTTTATCCAGCATCTGACTGCTTGAGCTCCGCCATAAGTCATGAAGGTGAGACCTTGACTTGCTCCAAACTAAGTAAACAACTGAAATTAAGTCCATCTTTTCTGCCTGTGCTAGGAGACCATTCTTTTGTCCCAACAGCAAAGCAGAAGTGGGTCTGTGACTGCTTAATGCCACATGTGGAGCTGACTGTATTTGGTTTGTCCCTTCCCCTCTTGTTTCTCTCTCCTAATTACATGCAACGTCAGCATGTTTTTTTCCACCCTAGGACTCCTGTGCCGTGTTGCTGTGAGCAAAGAACAGTGCAACAGATGGAAACAGTTCAGACAAAATCAGTCTGGGGATTTCATTTCCCACTGCAAATGTCAGTAGAGGTGTATATAGTTATAAGCAAACACAGCAAGGGAGGGAACTACCTAGCTGCATTATTTTCAGTTTTTCCCTGGTTTAAATCACTTCTGGCCTGTTGTTCCTGTAGATGGTGAAGCAGCCTATGAATTTCTTAGCTCAAGGGTTATCTCTTGCAAACGCTTCCCCTTCCTCCAGCAATGTCTTTCTGATTCAGAAATAGAAAGTGTGAAGCTAGCCAAGCAGAAGCAAAAAGCCGAAGCAAAGCGGAAAGCAACACCTGTGGTGGGAGACATGCAGCCATTGATGGAAGCCCTACCTGAGCTCTCTGACCTGACCACAGGTGGCAGGGACAGGAAGCCACCCAAGAGGTAAGTGCATTTAGGGATGGGGTGTGTATTTCCCTTCTTCCTGCAGGATGAAGTGCCCTTCAGCTCAGCTTGTAGCTACAGGCAATGCAAGCTCAGTGCTAATGGTCAGGAGAACAGGGCCTCATTCTCAACTCCATTTCACCCCTTTCCATGCTTCACTCACTGCAAGAAAAAAGCTTAAATGTGTCTTCTGAATCCACAGCTAAGAGGGGAGCTGTATTGCTTAGATGAGGCTTGGCATGAGAGAGGCTGGGAGCAACCAGATGTCCTGGGAGTTGCAGGAGTGACACACAAGTGTCCAGAGTGTAATGCTGCTGAGCTCACCTGAGAATCTGGACTTGAGGTGTTTCAGCCTGCCGTTCCATCCTTCCAGACCTCCAGGCTTTCTCCTGAGGCAGTCAAAGTCCTTTGAGCAGAGCTTGACACTCTGGCCAGACTCTGTTCACCCCATTGGTTTGCAATGTGACTTTGGACAAGAACAGAAAGATGGTGTTTCTGTTCCCTTTATTGTAGTGAAAGAGAAGGGCTATTTCTGATCCTCTGACACCCACATGTCAAGCATCCCAGCCAGCCATAGGGTGGGTTCTGGTTGCCCTTATGTTTTCTCCTTTTTAATGCAGTGCTCTGCCTGACCATCCGGTCAGTGTTGCAGCTGCTTTTGCATCCCCCAGTGCAGAATAAAAGTGCTCTGCATGCTGCACAAACACTTGTTCCTCCTCTCCAGTTGCTCAATAGGGGTTGGAACTAGAAACTTGTTTTGACTGTAATAAGAAAGCATTTGCATTAGAGAACAGCCAAGAAGAAGTCTGTCTGGCAAAGCACACTCTTCTTTGGTTGCAGATCAAGGCTGGAGATACCATGAACCCTCTTGTGACTTGCTGGATGCCCCAGAAATAAACTTTGACCCAGGTGGGACACCCACCTACAGAGCATGGCTGCGTTGGCAGTTCCCTGTGCTTCTGGAAAGCCACTCCTCAGACAAACAGCATCTATGAACCTTGCATCTAAGCATGGGAAAATATTTCCTTCCTTAACTTGGCTTCTGATTCTTTGAATAGTTTTTCTTTTTTTTTTTTTTTCTTTATGCAGCCATTCAGTCAGTCTGCCCTCTCTTTCAGTAGGAATGAACAGCAAAAGTACATGCAGAGTCTTGCAGAGCACTGAGGGTTGGTTGGATGGAGTTCTGGGCCAGGGCTTAGCCTGAGCTTGAGTAGGTGGCTTTGCCCTCTTTCTGTGATGATGTGCCACAACCACATGTGGCATCTGACTCCAGGTTGTGTTCAGGAGTCATTCCCCCTCATCATTTTCCCCCAGCCCCCTTGGTGGCTGAGCCCCTGCTATCCAGGAGAGTGGCTTGCAGAAAGTACTTACAGGGGAGGGAGGACAGGTAGGGTGCTTCCTTTGGGGATTGCTTTCCCGGGTGGCTGCATAATCTAGTACAAATACACGGTGTCGCTGCAGCCTGCTATTCTGGACCAGCTCAAAAGATAGAGTAGAACTGGAAAAGGCTCAGAGACAGCTGACAAGGATGACGGTGGAGGATCTGGCACAGCTTCTGCACAAGGGGTGACTAAGTGAGCTGGGGAGTCCTCAGCCTGGACAGGAGATAGAGGCAAAGAGGCTTGGGAATGTAATAGTCTATAAAATCAAGTGTGATGTGGTTAGGAAGTAGTTCATCTTCTTTTCCAGTATGAGAAATAAAGGACATCAAACATAGCTAGCGAGTAGCTGGTTCAGTGCAAGCAGGAGGCTCACTGCTCTACACAGGTCCTTGCTGCAGGATGTCATGGCTGAGGGAAACCTTTGTGTTCAGGTGAGACCTGACAAATCCAATGAGGAGAGCTCCATGGAGGGCTGCTGCATGTATATAAGCTGCAGCTGGCACAAGGTCTCTAAGCTGCAAATACTGGAGAGGATGTGGCTATAGTCTTGCCTTGGTTTTATGCCTCTCTGGCCATCTGCTGCAGGCTGCTTCAAGGCAGAACGCTGGCCAAAATGGTCCTTCCAGCTACTGCGATTGCTCTTCTCTTCTATAGTACACTTCATGGCAGAGGATGTGTGGGACATGTGGAAATGTTCAGTGGTCTTGCACAAATTTTCAGCCTGACATCCTCAGAGAAGTGCTGTCAGCTCCCTCTGTCTCTAAACCCAGACCTCCTGTGGGAGTGTGTCAGGCCTTCTCTCCTTTTGGAAGCCTGAGCTCATAAAAGGCTCTGTTTTCACTTTGGCTGCAAGGCTCTGGTGTCTAGAAAGCCCAGTGGGCCTGTGGCACAGCAGGGTAGAGAAGCCCAGCCCTGAACGAGAATTTTGGGATTGGCCAGCACCATCTGCAGTCAGCACAGTGGAGGTGGGAGCTTGGCATTGACTGATGTCACCCAGATTGCCTGTGACATGCCAACCAAAAAGCAGTCCCCCTTGGTGCTGGCATGGAGGAGCTACAGTGCTCTTCTTCCCCTTGCTGGCTTGTGGCTTCCTGGACTGCATGAGGATGTATGTGCATAAGTGTTTGAAATAATCAGAGGAAGCTTTTATAGGATTTGAATCATTACATAGATGAAGGGTAATACTCTGGTGATTTGTCAGCATTATTAATAAAATATTAGATTCTCCAGGAATGTGATCTCCTGCTGGGTAAGAGAGCATTACAGTGAGGTTTTTATTCTGTTTTATAATGAATGAAGGTAATGAAGTGTAATGAAACAGGGCTACTAACACGGTCCAAGTGAGCAGGCAGCATGCTGGTGGTTCAGTGGGGGAAATTCAGGCAGCAGCCTTTCGAACCTGCCAGACCAGGGGGGCAGAGCTGTTGAGTGGAACTGAAAAGCCTTTAGAAGCACTGAGCCCTTTAAAATAGTGGGGTGGCTGAAAGCAAAAGTGGGCTTGCACAGCCTGAAGCAGCCCTGCACCCTCGTGGTGTGCTGCAGAGGAAGCTGTCCCAAGAGGCTGTGGCCTCTGGGGCACGTGGTCTCATACGGCCCAGGATGTACTCTAGAAAGGCTTTCCTTTAAGCATTGTCACCCTCTGCAGAGCTACTCATCTTTGAAGGGACTGCCATGATGACTTGGTGGCACACTTGGCAAGTCCCTGCAATGGTGACTATGGGTTGCCATCCAACTTGAGAAGGGATTTCTCTGGGCTTCTGTGAGTGATCCAGGCAAACTGGGACAAGAAATTGTTCCTGTGACGAGCAGTTAACGGACATGAAGACAGCAGAGATGCTTCCTGCTCTTTCTGTGTCTTGCAGTACCAGTGGATGCAGCAGTGTCATGGGAGCTGCTCAAACCCCTGTAGCTGTTTGTCTGCTCTTGCTGATCGCCGTTCCTCATGAGCTCTCAGGCCTGTTGTGTAACGCTGGCAGTGCTGGGGTGACCTCGAGAGGGACTGAAGGGTACAGGAGCAGCGCGCAGGCATTGATCTGCCTGGCTGCCCTTTCCTGCACAGGCTCTGTGCTGCGAAGGCTGGCTGACTTATATCCACGGTGTTTGGGTTTGTCTGGGTTGGCAGGGAGCTTTGATGCTGGGGCACACTGTGCTGGGCTGAGGGTAAATCAGATGTGATCGGGGCAGTGGTGAGAGCAGCCCTCAGAAGCTTGGGTCCACCAGGATCCCCCTTGAGGAAAAATAAAATGGGCCAGGATAGGGAGAGGGAGAGATGAGAAAAGGAGCAGGAGCTGATCGCTTAGAGAGGGATGATGAAAGTGAGTGGGGTGAAGGAATATGGGGCAAGGGGAGGGGGAGGAGGAGGAAAGGAAGAATGGGGAAAAAAAAATGCAGAATAAAAGGATGGAGGGTAGCAGGTCAAAGAGGGAAATAGGAAGAGGAGGTCACTGTAACACTGCCAACAAGAGACCAGATCCTGCTATCTTGAAGAGAAGGTGAGGGACCATCATGTTTCCTAACCTTGAGAAAGCTGAAGGGCTCTAAGGTAGATCAGGTGGGGCAGGCCCTGGGCCCCAGCACCCACCAGTAAAGGAAGATTCCTCCTTGAGCCCTGCCTCAACAGGGGTGGGAGGCAGACCCTCTTCCCCCCTTGGCTGTGTGCTGGGACTCAGCCCCAGAGCAAATTGGAGGGGAGCTGTTCTGCAGAGGCAGACCCTCTTCCCCACTTGCTTCTCCTGTTTACCTCTGTGTCTGTGTAATGCTGAAGAATGGAAGTTTGTTCTCCTTTCCTTAATGCCCAGTTCTATCAGCAACTCCCCTTGTGCACTTCAAGTCCCAAAAGCAGTCGCTGCCCTTCCTGTGTGTCCCTTGCTTGGGCTCAGCGCTTGGCTTTGTGGTAAATCTCTGTCGCTGCTTGGCCTTGGGCATCACATGCTTCCAGCATCCTGTGCAGGATGGGATTACACCTCTGGTCTCCTTGGACTTTGCCTAGGAATAAGAAATGGGTACAGAGAGTGCAGATCTATGCTTGCTGCTGTGCCTCAGCTGCACATAGTGCACCATCCTGCATTCCCATGGGTCCATCTTCTTGCAACTTCATGGGTTCTCAAAACCTATGTTTGGTGGCAAAAGCTGAAGCTCTGT
Organism: Balaeniceps rex; assembly: GCA_013401315.1. Lineage (NCBI taxonomy): Eukaryota > Metazoa > Chordata > Aves > Pelecaniformes > Balaenicipitidae > Balaeniceps > Balaeniceps rex. The sequence goes on from VYZW01053053.1 coordinate 56,954, forward strand.
TGTTCTGCTTTCTCTTTAGCTAATCTGTTCGGAGCTGACTTAAACTGGCAAGCCTGTGGTGAGGATATGTGTCCACAGAGAGAAAGGAATATTGCCATTCTTTATCTTAAAATATAAATGACACCTCATACCCTCATCATCCCACCACAGGACTCGAATCACAGAATCACAGAATCATTTGGTTGGAAAAGA
>VYZW01053054.1:1648-44120 GCA_013401315.1 Balaeniceps rex
GGGAGGCTCGGGGGGAGCTCTGGCAAGTTGGGGAGGCGCCCGGCATCTGCGCCTGCAGGATGTCCTCCTCCTTCCCCTCTTCCCTTCCACCAGCTCTCGGGTAACTCCCTGGGGCTGCCCTCACCCGCCTTCCCTCAAGCACACCGGGAGCCTGCTGCGACGGGCGCTTTCAAGCTTCCCGTCCCACCACCCCCGGGCGTCCTGCGGGCAGGAGACACCCCTGCACCCAGCAAAGGGGCTCGCTCGCCTCACTGCCGCTCCTGGCCCTCACCCAGCACCGGGAATCACGCCCTCTGCGGTGCTGGCGCCGCAGTTCCGCCTGTTGCGCGCTAAGCGCCCACCGAGAGCGCGCCCGTGGGGCGGCAGCGGCGTTTACTTACCGGGAGGCAGCAACAAGCACTGCCTCGGCGGCATCACCTCGCAGGCACCGCAGTGTCGCATTGCCGTTATCGGCGAACGAAAACGTGGAGCATGGCGCCGCCTCCGCGCATGCGCGGCGCTCCACGTATAGCACCGTGGTCGACAGCGGCGGCTGCGATGTAGCGCTCCAGCGCGCGTGCACAGCGCTGGAGCTGCAGTAACGACTTTTGGTGGACGGGCGGCGGCACGGAGCCCAAGGGCATACACTCTCGAGGCGCGGCTGCACCGTTTTTCGGGGAACGGGCGCAGCGGGAAGCCCGCAGAAAACCACACAAAACCAGCAACAAAACCACACCTCGTGCCGCGCCGCAGGAGCTGCGGCGGTAGCAAGGGCTACGCCGCACCGCACGCGCTCCAGAGCAACGCGGCTGCGCGGCAGCCGACTCCGCAAAAACTACACCTCCCGGCATGCTCCGGGGAGGCCACGTGGCCGACCGGAAGCCCCGCGCCCCACCACCACAGCTCCCGGCACGCCGCGACAGGAAGCCTTCCCTGCTTTCTCGCCTCGCGGGCACGCCGTTCCCCCCGCCCGCCGACGCACCCGGGGGCCCTACCGAGCCCCCAGCGCAGCCCCGCGCTCCNCTGGCTACAACACGGCGCGGCACCACCGCCGCTCTGCGCCTCCGCACAGACCCCGGGGGCACCGCCGCCCTCCTCGGGGCTTTCCCCAGGACCCGCCGGTCCATCGCCCAGCCCCCGCTCACCTTCTCCCTCGGTGCAGGTGCAGCCGCAGCCCGCTCCGCTCCTGCCTTGGCTCACAGTGGCCCCTCCACGGCCACGCGAGGCAGCACCAGCGCCTCCACCGGCAGCCGCCCCTTTACGGGGAGGGGCCGTCGCCATCAGCCTCACTGCCCACACCTGGGGCTCCTCCAGCTCCGCCCCGCAGCTGGAGCCCAGCAGGAACAGGAGGCCATCGCCTGATCCCCGCAGCACATCACCTCCTACCCTGGGCTCCGTCACAGCCCCTTGCCTGGTGCAAAGGGCATGCAAACACAGCCGTGAGGACAAAGGAGATGGCGAGTGTTTATTCAGCCACACACATAACAAGTCCCGGGAGCGAGTCTGCTCCGGGGCCCCGCGCCCCCAACGCTCCCCCCGCCCCTGGGACACCTCGGCAGTCGTTCCCGGAGCCACGCTCGTCAGTTCGGCAGGAACAGACAGTCGGTTGGCTGGCTCCTGGAGCGATGGGCTGCTGGGCAGAGGTGGAGGCCGCCAAAAATGGGGAGCAGGGCACAGGATGCTAGAGGAGAGAGGAGAGGGGAGGGGAGGGAAAAATGGTAGCTGGCTGGACAGGGGGCTGTAGTGAGAAAGCATGAGGCAGGACAGTGAGAGAAAGACAGGGACAAGGGAGCCTGACAGAGGTGGAGAAAGAAGCAGCAGGGAGAGAGGCAGCAGAAAGAGGGAGAGGGAGCAGGACAGAGACTGACAAAGAAGGATGGGGAGCAGGACGGAGATGCGGGAAAAAACTGGGATGGGCAGCACAACAGAGAGGGAGGAAAGAAGAATAGGGGCAGGGAGCAGGACAGAGGGATACAGTGAGAAACGATGGCACAGGGAGCAGGACAGAGAATAAAAACAGAGCAGATGGGATAGGGATGGGGAGCAGACAGAATAAGAGAGCAACAAGACTGCAACAAGAGAGGGAGGACACCGGCCAGAAACCGAGAATAAAAAAGGAAGAGGGCGCATGAGAGAAACAGGGTGGGGAGAAGGGCAGATAAAAGGACAGAGCAACAGAGGGAAACAGGATCAGGGAGCAGGACACTGGGACAGAATGAGAAAAAGAGAGGCAGTGAGCAGGACATAGTGGTAGAGACACAAGCAGGACAGAGGGATAGAGAAACAAGAAGGGAGACAAGGACAGAGGGAGAGAGATAATGATGGGGAGGAGAGAAAGGCAGGGGCAAGGAGCAGCAGAAAGGGATGAAGAAAGGGGGATGGCGAGCAGGATAGAGGGTTATAAAGAGGAAAGTAAGATGAGGGAGAAGGACTGAGGAGCAGAGACAGAAAGGTACAGGGAAAAGGATGGTGAGATGGAGGAAGAAATAGGGTCAGGGAGCAGGACAAAAGGACAAAGAAAAAGGAGAGGAAGACGGAAGGAAGGATAAAGATAGGTACAGGGAGTGGGACATACGGAGAGAGAAAATGTAGGACCAAGAACAAGGGAGAGGGACTGAGTAATACAGAGAGAGATGCAGGTTGGGACAAAGAGATAGAGAAGGTACAACCAGTGATAGGCTGGAGGACCTGCTTCTGACAACCTGTCACTCCTGATGTCACTTCCATGGCCTCAAAAATGGGACATGCACAAGACAGAGGAATGGGGGAATGAAAGACACGGGCAACTTTTTAAAAAGAAAAAACAAGAGAAAGCAAAATAGTAATGGGGAACGGGATAGGGATGGGGAGCGGACAGAACAAGAGAGCAACAAGACAGCAACAAGAGAGACAGGACACCGGACAGAAAGCGAGAGGAAAAAAGGGATGGAAAGCTGGATATAAGGATGGAAGAAAAACTGGAACGAAAAACTGGAACAAAACCCAGTATTCATTACACAGTGTGGCTAATTAAAATGTAAATAATCTACCAGCTTGAACAGAACTGCTTACCATAGTGGCTTAGCCTGTATCTTGTCTAAGTTAGGATCTGTTTCTTGGCAGGCTACGCATGACTATAAAACCCATGATAAAACATGGAGGGAGAAACACGCTTACAGGAGTAAGCTAAATGGATTATGTGCACAAGATTTGATATTACTTAGTCTTAATCCTAGCTTGTACGGTCAATTAATACTCTGATCTCTGAATTTCTTTTCTGCAAATTCCACATTTATCCATGCTCCTCCATTAAAAAAAAAAGCATTATCTCAGTGTTAGACATAGGGTTGTTTGAAGACGCTGTAAACATAAGGAGAGACATCTCTTTTGCAGGTTCTTTGGAAAACCTACACTGACCTTGAAATTGAGCAAGAGGAGTATGAGAAAACAAGAAATCTTTACCGCAGATTACTGCAGTGGACGTAGTGTGTTAAGGAATGCATGGGAACACAGAACTGGTCTTGAAGCTGGTCCACGGTGGGGAAAAAACCTTGACTGCTTTGGTTGTCTGGCTTTTTCAAATCAACAGTGAACCTAAGTTCAGTCCCGTGCCTGTGCCATGAAGAGAGAAAAGACATTTCTACATTAGGTATAACAGGTTTATCTTCTATGCAAGTATTAATACATTGCCTTCCCCTGCTGTGTTTCTTTGATATTGTACAGTATTTTCATTGGTCATGAATAAATGCATTTGAAGAGTTTTTACTAATATTGACTTCAGGTATTTTTGGTTTGAAAGAAAACCAAGAAAACATCATACAGGAGGTAATTCCATTTTAATAGCCTCTGAATTTCCAATATTTGAAAGGAAAAATAATAGGGTAAGTGCAGGAGTATGCAGTCATTACCAATAGAAGCAGCGTTAGTAAGCTTCTCAATATTGCTTTTTGGTATTTCATGGGGAAAAACATTGAGCCTAAGATTTCTCATCTGTAAGTTCTTGGGGGCTGGGGGGAGAAGGAACCTGACAGTCTTAATACGTTGCCTGAGAATCACAGCTTACAGTTACTCAACGTCTTCTGGTCTCACAGGATGAGGCAGAGGTATAATTGATTTCTTCTCCGTATCTCTGGAAAGAGCTTTTCTCATACCGGTGGCAAAAGAAAAAAAATGCTATTATAATAAGACAGTGATTGCACAAAGCCATATTAAGAGAATTCTCTATTACAATAAGTTTTTAATCAAAAAGATTTCATATAATCATAGAGTAGCTCAAATTGGAAGGGACCCATAAGGATCACTGAGTCCAACTCCCTGCTCCTTGCAGGACTACCTAAAACTAAACCATATGACTAAGAGCATCGTCCAGATGCTTCTTGAACTCTGACGGACTTGGTGCCGTGACCACTTCCCTGGGGAGCCTGTTCCAGGGACCGACCACCCCCTCAGTGAAGAATCTTTTCCTAATGTCCAGTCTGAACTTCCCCTGACACAGCTTCATTCCATCTCCTCATGTCCTGTCGCTGGTCACCAGAGAGAGGAGATCAGCACCTCCCCCTCCACTGCCCGCCTTGAGGAAGCTGTAGACTGCAATGAGGTGACCCCTCAGCCTTCTCTTCTCCAAGCTGAACAAACCAAGTGACCCCAGCCTCTCCTTGTAAGTCTTGCCCTTGAGACCTTTCACCATCTTGGTCACTCTCCTCTGGACACACTCTAACAGTTTGATGTCCTTAATGTCCTTCAGCAGCAACGTTATCAATTGGAATATAACCCTGCATGAAATTCAGCTGAATGGAAAGGAAATGGCAGGCTAAAGGGACAAATATATGATTTAAGGCATCTGCAACAATGGTAGATAGATGTCCATAGCCCCTGCATTTCATAGTACTCCTACATATCAAATGAATAGTTGTCCTGGTTTTGGCCAGGTTAGAGTTAATTTTCTTCCCAGTAGCTGGCATAGTGCTGTGGTTTGGATTTAGGATGAGGAGAATGCTCATAACACTCTGATGGTTTAGTTGTCGCTAAGTAGTGCTTACACCAGTCAAGGACTTTCCAGCTTCCCGTGCTCTGCCAGGTGCGCAAGGAGCTGGGAGGGGGCACAGCCAGGACAGCTGACCCAGCCTGGCCAAAGGGATATTCCATGCCATAGGACATCATGCGCAGGATATGAACTGGGGGGAGTTGGCCGGGGGGCAGCGATCGCTGCTCGGGCACTGGCTGGGTGTCGGTCGGCGGGTGGTGAGCGGTTACATCACTTGGGGTTTTTTTGGGGGTTTTGTTTCTCTCTCTCTCGTTCTCCTTTTCATTGCAATTTTTATTACTACTACTACTACTATTATTATTATTTTATTCAATTATTAAACTGTCCTTATCTCAACCCGCGAGTTTTCTTACTCTTGCCCTTCCAATTCTCTCCCCCACTGGGGTGGGGGAGGGGGAGCGAGCGGCTGTGTGGTGCTTGGTTGCCGACTGGGGCTAAACCACGACAATAGTGCAAGAACAGAAAAGATACACAGCATGGCCACGTAACTCTTTGGGGAGGATACTTAAAGGAAAGAAGGTCTAGAAAGAGGAAGCAGCTGGTACTTCAGTTTTGCTAACAGAATTAACATTAACTTACTTGAATTTCCATGTTCCTTCCCTTTTAAATTGAAAATGCCACTCAATTCTCTGTCACTGTTGACCATGAACACTTGTAAATTTGTAGTTAGACACCCTGAGAAAAACCAAATTTTAAAGTCCCTGTTTATGGGAAGAAACGAGGAAAGCACTGCCATTCCTTCGCCCAATAACATTAGCAAAAAACCCAGCCACTGGGTGTGAGCATTCCTTGGAAAGAAAAATTAGATAAGAAACTGCATTTTTGTTTTCATCTTACCTACAGGATAAATGTCTTTGTACTTACTAACTTATTCTTGTTTTGTAGTTTATTTTGCCACAGATGCTACAAAATGTGTAAACTGCAAGATTAAGTTTTGTAACTGATGTAATCTTCAGTAGGAAAGGCTATCTAAAGGAGTATGCAAAATCCCATACATCAACAACTATCTGAACTTGTTTCATATTAAAAAAAAAAAATATCATACAAACAAGCCCAGGAACCCTCAACATGAGAATCTTTCCATTCAACTTGAGGCAGAACAAGTACTTACCATAAGCTTCATCTGGCTAACTTCATCTGGCTCTCCATTGCTAGCATAGTACTCTAATACTGTCCAGAACACACTGTAGCCTAGTTGCTTATACATATTTAGCGCAACCTGAATTGATACTCTCAGAGAGATCAACAAAAAATCCACCCTTTGAAAAAATAAAACCCAAAAAACCACAGTAAGGAATAGTAGGTGAATGTATTTCTAAATAATAACCCATAACTTGTAATCAGACCAAGAGCAGGTGTGATGACGTGGTATGCTAATCAAACATCTTTCACACTGTAATAACAGATGCATTCCTTTACCAAGCAGCAAATCCAGTATAGGAACAAATTTCCTTTTATTTTTGTCACATGACCATTCTTTTACACCAGCCAGTGGGGTCAGAATTACGAACAGAAAGAACAGGATAAGCTAAACACCCAGACAAGCCTCATATCTGTAAGAAATGATAACAAAAAAATCCACATTTTAGATTGCATTGGCTTAGGGACTGCCTCCTTCAAAGTGCATGGCAGGGGGGAGTGGTGGAATCAGTCACAAAGTTGTTGCCTAACAGGAGACAGCCCTTCTCCTCACAAGGCAAATTTTTCAAAACATCGTACTATTTTCCAATTTTACCAACTACAATGGGGTTGCCCTACCAGCATGAGTTGATGACATTTCCCTGTGGGTTCATTTGATGCTAAATTAAATTTTCTGCAGGTACAAGTAATGAAGCATGAGATAGAAAGTAAGCTAAGATACTGTCTGCTGTACAAAATTTGTTCAAGATTGTGCCTGAGGGAATCACACAAAACCCATGATTACTGAACAAGTATGTTGGAGGCCCTACGGGAAACAGTGTTGACATTTCACAAAGCTCTTTTCCTGTCAAGGAAAGGACCTTTTATACAGTATCTCTATTGGAATTCAGGCTACTTCCTACTCATTCTGGCAAGTTAGCTTTCAGAGAAACCCTGAGATTTTAAACCACCAAGCCACATTCATAATTCTTGTTCTCTAACTACAGGGAATTTCAGTGAATCAGAACACTACTTCAAGCAAAATTCTGGGTCTGTTTCATGCAAATCAAATATCTAACCCATGGATAGGTGTCTGTAGAAAGATTACATTAAAAGATAAATTTAAAGATAAGCATAGTACTCGTTTTTCTGACATTTCTTCCAGTAGTTCCATCAATTTAGTGGCCAAACCCAGCCGTCAAAATTCTGGTGCAACAGAGAGAGCAGTAACATGTCCATGCCATTCTTCCCTAGCCACAGAGCCTTCCACTTTACCCATTACTGTGAACATACAGAACATCAGTGCAGTAGCACCTTTGGAATAATGCACCACCTGCAGCTATACACCTTTACAAAAGAACCAAGCAGTGTATAAACAAGCATTGCAATGATTGTGGCAAAGGCTCAAACATGGACATCCGTGTTATCACTCTGTGATTCAGCAACCACTAAAAATGTAATTTTCCTCAAGTATTACAGTTGTTTCTTGACTAGTGTAAAAAAAAAAAATTTTTGCAAATTCATTGTTTGAGGCATGACTTCCAAATGCAAATTTTAAGCAACTCTCATGAGTCTTTAACTAAGCGGAATTCAGGATCTGACTAAAATAATGAAGGAATGGAGGGCTAGAAGCCCAAAACTAACTCACCATCCTGGCAACTATTGGAGACAACTCTCTCTAATGTGGGCTGGCCCTTGGGCACCTGTACTGCCTAACAGAACAGAGACGATATTACACTTCCGTACCCTGCTCCACCAAGCTGTCTTCAACAAAATGAATGAAAAGAACAGTACCGTCCCCATCACTATATGACAGCAGTAGTTTGCACAGTATACACATATACTGAGCGATGATCATGCACCCCTGTAACTGGAGAACTCTGCCGCAACACCACTCCACATTTCAGCAATGGCACCCGCTACCCTTGGCCACACATACCAGGCCTCATTCCCTTGAGGTGCATCCGAAACTCCTTTGCTTGTCACCTGGTAAAATTGTGTGAAAAGTAATTAAGAGTGTCTAGCAATTAGGATATGCCCTGAAGACATAGGCGTACCCCACCTTATCCCAGATAGCTGGCTTCCTCTTATGCAATTATACAGCTAAACCAAAAACCTTAACCTCTAAGACACTCTGAAAGGGATTAATATATCCACATAGTCTAGACTCACACCATTGACCCACTTACCAGACGTCCTTGTGGATGGCCCCACAAAGACGAGAGGAAGCCCGATCCTAGCTCCCTAGATGTCCTGGAACTGAGTGCTCCGCTCCCCTCCCCACTGTGGGAAAAAAACAGTGAGGATACATGGCAAAAAAGAGGAATGTAAGCCCCAGGGACCAGGATGTCAAAAGGATAGGCACATAAAAGAAAAGCAGAATGCTCAGACATATGGCATGGTACCGTGTGGCAACTCAGACCATGAGATGGATGAAACAGCAATGACAAGAGGCCCACGACAGAGGCAGTGCAAGACAGACATTGAGAAGCCTGAGCTGGGGTACCTACGAAACCCCATACAGAATAATGGGGGAGGATGGCCAATTTAAAAAAAAAAACAAAAAAACAGGCAATGGTGTAATGTGGCTACTCAAAGAGATATAAGATGAAGACCTTACAACTACAGAAACTGGTGCAAAATAGATGCTGGAAAAATGAGGACAAGGGAACATAACTGCCACAGCTGGAACAAGAGCTAACCTCATGAGACAGCAATGGAAAAAACATCCAACTGGGAGAATGGAGAAGGCTTGCATGCCCACAGACTGGAGGAAGCCGGGGGGGAAGGCAGCCCCTGGCCTGAGACCATTATAGGCATGGATAATATAAATCCTCTTCTCCAAGGAATGCCAGCGAAGACCACTACAGAAATATACACCTACTGGATGCCAGTAAGAAGCAATGCCCATGAGACCCAGATGGATGGCAACAAAAAGGACCTGAGAAGAACACTGGGGAGAGCCATGGCTATGGTGCCAAGAGGGGCAGGAGACCTCAGAGTTCTGGACAGTACATAATAATATACCCCACACAAACCAAATGAACCAGGGATACTATTCACTCTGTGGCCCACTTTGTGAAGCCTATTCTGCTACCTCTCTGGCCCACGATGTCTCTCCGAGCTATGGTTCGCACAATATTTGCTGCACTCACGCCTAAATCACACTTTCTCATTAAACTAACTTCAAACCACACTATCCCCTCCATTGCCGCTTAACTCCAAACCGCCCACCATCTGCTTTGGCCCAATAGTCGACGAAACTCACGCCATGGAGTATTCTGTCTGTGCTGTTTCTGAAACAAGACATGCATCTCACATTTGATTGCATGGATGAAGATGTTCATGGCCTACGGCACATTTCTTATACACTTGGGCATCACTCTCTTCAGCTGCAGATCAAGAAAAACTGAAGGGACCTCATCTTAACTCAGACCCAACTGCAAAACCAGCCTGACTGCAAGTGATGAACACACCTCCCTTTCCCAGCCATCCCACAGTGCCAAAACTGTTAGGGAAGGACTTATGCTCCTTCCCAACCGCTCCTGTTGTGCATCTGCGCCCCCAAACCCTCTGCACCATCTGCTCTTTGGGAGCCACCTTTCTGAGTTGTGCTCAGTCTCCTGTGGGCACCCCTTATCCTCTCTCCTCCCAGATGGTCCAGGCTCTGCTCCATGCCTGGATAGTAGAGGATTTCCACACAGTTGTTACCTAACAAGGGCCCACTATGTTTCCCAGAGGCTGTAGGAACAACAACATATCCTGTGGGCATCCCACACCCTGGAAAAGATGATGACTTGTATGCTTGCCACTTGCTTGAGAAGCAGTGAAACTTCATATGCAAATGTAGAAAAGTAGCTCACCCTAACCCCTGCTACTTACTATCAGCCCTAGCAAAGAAGACAACATCACCGACTATCATGATCTCCAACAGACCCTGGGAGGAAATAAGGTCCCTGCTGCAGTAAACTTTAAAAGTTCCAGAAAATATGATCTACATTTAACAAAAAAAAAATAAAGCAGGTGCAGACTCATCAACTATCTCCCATCCCTGAACACCCCATGTAAATTTACCAACCTGTGGAACAACTCCATGCAATAAACATGCTTTCTCTTGGATGCGCTGCTTGACCTTGACTCTTCCCATTGCTCTTACCTCCAACAGAAGCTTTTGCTTCTCTGACTTTGGAAATCTAGCATCTAGCTCAAAGAGCGCTATCAACACGAGTAAATGCATAGCACTGAGCCCACAAGAGACCACAAGCAGAATGACCTCCTTGCTGAGGGGCCTGTGGTTGATATACCCACTGGGTCCTGCCCACCATCCACCAAAAGAGAGGAGAAACCATCAGAAGGCATAAAAAGAGCTATCAGGTCAGTAGCGAGTCATTTGCTCTGGTTTAGGTTTACATGCAAAGCATACAAAGCACAGAAAAGAGACATGGGCTGTTACTGGAAAAGACAGTATCTGCTCTTTTACAGCAATTTTGTATATCACACCAACAATATGACCGAGTAGGCAATTAAGCTTATTTTTACTGAGGTAAAGACAAGCCTCTGTTTAGAGCTGTAAAAACAGCTTGAGATCACAATACGTTATGTGTGAAAGTAGCTGATCAAATGTGGTAACTATTAGCAGCAGAGGCAAAATGCTTTACTTGCCTTTGTAAAAAAAGGAAAATGCTATGCTGTTGCCATTCATTTCTATCAAGCTCACTCATAGGACCCAACTTCTACCAGTGCTGCATCCTGCATAGGACTGAATGACACAGCTGAATTAGATCCTGTAAGAACCCTCTCTCTAAAAGATCTCCAGATTCAGAAGGAATTGCTTGCTTTATATCACCAATTCTAGGTTACTGAGATTCCTAAAACGTCTCTCCCAGACTCCCCTAATGGAAATAGATGACTCCCAAAAGACCAAAATAGGGTTGAAACACCAAAATGCATCAGAAACTGTAGTAAACACCTTAGGTAAAAGTGGCTAGAAGGACAATAAATGACAATACATAATCAAAAAAGAAACCAACTCAGGAGAGGTGCCAAGGAAGCTAGATGAGTCCACAGACAGCAAGATTAACAAGAGAAAGCTCTACCCCACAAAAAGGTATATAAAAGTAGTCCTGAAGAAGCTAGAGGTGTCCTAAGAGGACTACACAGCCAAGAGAAGGTTCTGAGGCACTGTGGAGCCTCAAGACAGCTTCTGTGTGCAGCACAGAAGTCCTGGAGGGGCTCAGATGCCAAAAGAGGGGGTCCCACATGGGGTAGAAGGCAAAAACAGTGCTTTAGGGTACAAGTATGGTCTAAAAGCTGCTTTTGAGGGAACTCGAAGGATCCTAAGGGTTCTACAGTGGCACAAGAATACTCACAAACACAACAATAAACTCAGGAGGAGATCTGAGTGGAGCACAGATATCCTTAATGGCCAATAAAGAGAATTGAGACTGCCTAGATGGCAGAGATGTCAAAACAAGTGCTCTAAAGCACTAAGATGACCTCATAACGGGTCCCAGCGAGCTACAAAATGTCAGAGAGTGCTACAGACCTAAACAAGGCACTGGGGCGCAAGGAAGACATCGACATTAGATGCAATCATGAAAAGACTAGAGGGGTACCGAGAGGGCCAGAAGGGCAAAATAAGACTCTAGGAAACACTAAATGTTTCAGAAGGTGTTCTGAAAAGGTCCTTAAAAGGACAAGCAGGCCTATATAGGTTTCTTACATGGGAATAAGGCAGGAAGGCCTCAGGAGCAGTCATAACGAGACTAGTGGGCTCCAGAGATGTCAAAAGGACAGAAGAAACCTCTAAGACACAATGAGAGATGCACAAAATGGCCAAAAGTGTCCTACGAGGACTACACAGGCAACAAAAGCCCTTGAGGCACAAGAGGATCACTGTGCTACATCTGCTGTATACACCATGAAAGTTCTGGAGGGGCTCAAAGACCAAAGCAGGAGTCCCACATGGAATAAAAGGCACACAGAGTCCTCTGGGGCAGGACTTGTGAGGAAGCTCAAAGCATCCTAAAGCTGCTACAAAGACCAAAAAAAAAAAGCTCGGTGAGAAAATGAGGAACTGGAGAAGGGATCTGAACAGAGTACATCAGTTCTCAAGAGGCAAGGGACCAAACAGAGGTATCCTAGATGGCATATGGAACAAAAATAGTACTCTGGGGTACAAAGAAAGCCTGAGGAGGGATGCTGAGGGAAAAATATGTATGCAAAGATATCTACATAGGTAGAAGATGCCTGAGCACCGCAAGGAACACCTCAGTAGGCATTGTGACAGGACTGGATGGGTACCAAGGGAGGAAGACAAAAGGCCACACAGGAACACTGTTAGGAACCCAGGAGGGATCTAAGTAGGATGCAGATGCCCTCGAGGGACCAGGGACAGAATGGATGCATCCTCCTGAAACTGGTGCCTGTAGTTTCTTTCATCAATTAGTGTGACAGGCGAGGTCTGTTTCTTGTCATTGTCTCCATGTCTGGTTTGTCAGGTCTGTGTCTCTGTACATTTTGTTTCTGCTTTTTCCCTTAGTTTCCCAGCTGACAAGGTCCCTGATCAGATAAACTTGCTGGAATAGACATTCTCACCCTCTCACATGCCTTCGTCAAGTAGCGTGACTGACCAGGTTTGGTGGTCAGGTTGGTGTCCTTGTATGTTCTTGTCTATGACTTCTTCCTTATTACCCCTTTTTGTTTCACATTGAGAAGGGTCATTGACCGAATACCCTTAAAGGTGCAAACACTCCCCTTCCACATGCCCTTACCAACAGCAGCTTCATTTCAACAAGGTCAGAATATCCCTAAGAGCCTGATGTATCAGCTAGGCCTTCTCCACAGCTGAAGCTGTCAGCAAGGTGGCAGTTTGAAAGTTCATCCTGGACATGGTGAGTGATGGGGATGTCGATGACTGCCCATACCAAGGCATAGGCCTGCAAGAGAGCCCATGGCAGAGCTTTGGCAAATCCTTGCTAGTGTGATTCTGCAGCTGGCTGAGGTAAAGGGTTGAGCTGGGGGAAGGGAGTGTCAGGTCAGAGCTGCCTTCGATGCAAGCAAAGAAATAGCTGGAGGAGAGAAAACCAAGAGGCTTCTCTGAGCTCTGAGAGAACAGCTTGGGTTAAGCCTTGAGCAAGGACATCCCTGCAGAGGAAACATCTTCTTGATGAAGGATGAAGTGTTTGTGGGGAGACCTGGGCTGTGTCAACACGCAGTGGGTTTGGGGGAGCGTCTGTGGTGTGTGCCCATAATTTCTGTGAGCAGCTAAATCTGATCTAAAGAGAGGGGCTAGAACCGTCAGCTGCTGAAGTCCTACACTCCTTAGCGAGGCTCTGCACAGGATGGGGAGACATTTGGGATGTTGGTGGGCAGGCAGAGATCTTTGCCAGTGGTGGGAGCCTGAGCAAGTGGTGGCTGCTGAACAAACCTCCCTCCATCACTACTGTCAGTAGGACAGAAACGGCCACAGGGCGAGAGACCTGCTGCAGGCACTGGGCATCCCTGCACAGCAGGGTGTGCCATCCTGCACAGAGGCACACATGGAGGCACCTGGATCTGCGTGGTGGCTCTTAGGGAATGTGTCATCAATGAGGTGAAAATGGAGAGGAAAGCGAGGGAAAGAAAGATGCCCATTGTGAGACAGATCTGTTTTCCCTCAGGCCCTGGAGCAATGCTTCAGCTTGGCCAAAGAACGGGAGGAGGAGGACCCTGCAGGCTTATGCCCAGCTGCTGAGCACCCACAAGGACTGACTTGAGTCCATGGTGAGGCTGGGCTCCTGCAACTGCCCTCCCCTCACTGCCTGCTTTTGTCCTGGCAGGGATCTCTGCCCAATGCTGTGCTCTGTGGTTTTGGTCTGCTGTTGTTATAGGGCTGCACTTCTGCCTGTCCCACTGCCCAGCCATGGATCAAGGGTCAGCACAGCAATGAGAGGGTGAGCGGCCTTTGGGGCCACCTGTGACCTTTTTGTCTTACTCTTGTTCCCGCGGAGAGAAAATACTTGTGAGTAGTTCCACTCCCAGGTGGGATTGGTGGGCCCTCTGGCTTACAGCTCACTGGCTGTGTCCTGCTGTCGGGCAGGATCGTGCCTCAGCCACCTTCTATGAATACAGGGTACGGAGAGAGGGCACTTCCCAGCCTTGTTCAGCCTGATCTTCCCTCCCTTACCTACCCATCAACACCAAGATCACACAGGGCCTGGACTCTATCCGCAGAAGAGAAAGGGGTGGACAACAAGCTTGGCTGGTCTCTTACACACATCATGTTAATTCTCTCTTTTCTCCGTGTCACAAGGGATCTCTGAAAGAAGGTGCTGGAGTCCAGCCTCCTCAGGGGCATCTTTCGTTGTTGTGGAAAGACAGGGCAGTTGCCCACTGGTCTCTGAGAGCAGGACATTGTAATGAACATCAGGGACAGACCCCCTCCAAGTCTGTAGGAGAGAGAGAGGATGATCACACAGCTAGTTAAGGTCCCCGATGTTTTGGCAGCTGCATTCCTCCCTGCTTCCTGTCTAGTCAGAAAGTTTCCCAGGTGCCTTCTCCCGGCCCATCTCTGCTAGTAGTGGAGGAGCTCTCCTGACCAGGACAAGAGGAAATCTGTTCAACGCTCAGAGTTAGGGGGGAGAAATCTGAGTTGACGGTCTAGATTTTTATTTGAAGGCATTTTTTTTAGGCCATTTCCACCATGTACTGGGGGTAGGTGTTAGGCAGGGTTTTTAAATGATCCTTGAGGATGTGACATCTCCATGCTGGGTCCTTCCACCATCACCCACATGGTGGCCTGAGGAAGGGGACGCAGGCAAAAGGATTTCAAAGGCTCATGGAACATACCCTCACTCCACACACCCACAATCACAGGGCAAGTCCCCAAACCATGACAAGCACATGAGGCCTCATCCCCCACCTTCACCACATAAATATCTGCCCATCTACAGCTCCTACACGCCAGAACCTGGCTCTTGGATGCAGGTCCCATTACCACACCCAGCACTGCAGCTCCTGGGACAGGATGTTCAGGAACTGCTCCAGCACCACAAGCTCTGTGGTGTGACCCTGCGGACCCAGCCAGTGCTGGGACAGCTCCTGCAAACAGCTTCCAGAGCCCTCTCTGCCTCCAGACACATGAAGCCCTAACCCATGAAGTTGAACCATGAACCTGACCTCTAGCCCTTAACCATACCCCAAACTTCAAATTCTAACCCTCTCTGAATCCTAATTCTAAATCTAACCCCTACCCCCCAACCCAAACCCCTAATCCCTCATCTGAACTTTAATTCCTAACCCTTAAACTACCAACATTAACACAAATCGCAAACCTGAGCCCAAGTCCAAATCCAAACCCCTAATTCTGACCCCAGCCTGAACCCTAACCCTTGACCCAATTCCAAATGATAACTTCAACACTTAACATCCTAACCGTATTCCCTAATTCTAAACCCCTAACTCCAAACCCTCACCCTAACCCAGAGAAGCTGTGGAGTTCCCATCCTTGGAGATATTTGGAAACCCTAATGTGCTGAATCTAAACCATAGCTCCAGATTCTATCCTCCTCCTCCTATTTCTTCTATTCTTCTATCAAAGGGAACAGTTCCAAGATATATTTATTGTAATTTTTTTAGATCTTAACTGTACAAAGAAAGCCAAGTAAGTCAGAAAACAATTATCTCCCCTTTACAGAGATTTCCTCTCCCCCTCCCCAGTCTCCCTTCCCATAGCTTCTGACAAAGGCACATATACTGCTGGATTGGTCTCTCAAAGAACATGCTGGCTGCGGAGCCAAAAACCAGTGAAATCATTCAGTAACGGAAGAACAGAAACATTAAGAACAAAACACATGTCTGCAATTTAGTGTAGAGATAGCATGATGCAGGTTTTTTTGTCTATTATAAATGTCATAACCGCATCTTAGCTGGGAAATGTTCCAGCATCATCAGCAATGACAGCTAAGCAAGAACCAGTTTTCTGTAATGCCTATTAAAAAAAAAATTAAACTCTGCTTACAAATATTCAGGATTTTTATTGAGAATGTACTGTGTACATGCCCTTCTCCTTCATGTGCATCAAGAAGGTTCTGCACAGTGTGTATAGCAGCTTGCTGCAACACTGCTGGCAGCTACAACTTCTTGGTGATTTCTTTAATACGTCAGCTGCACTTACAAAAATTCTTTACTTTCCTAAGAACTAAAAATAGTTTTTTTTCTGTATGTCAGATGATAATAAAAATGCAGTTTTACATGTAACCTGCCCACAAAACTGCAGGAGACTGAGGACTTGTGACAGGTACAGGACAGGTTCAACAGAGTCTTGAAAAAAAACCTCTGCCTTCCTCAGTCCAAAGGGCCAGCAGAGTTCAACAGCATACACTCACAGTAATCTTCTGGAGAACTGAGCAATGTTTGCCAATACGCAGGTTGTGATTCCTCGCAGAAGCTCTAAGACTGCAGGTGTGTACATGTCAGTGGGACCTGGAGCATGAGCCCGCCTGGCAAAATGTTGGTGCCTGCTCTAAACATGACCACTCACTCTCTCAAGCTCCAGTGACAATACTGATTAAATCTCCCTTGACTTAGATGAAAGCCTAGACGCTTTGTTCAGTATACATATGTACATCACAGAAGCTTAAATATAAGCAAGATTAAGTACACTCTGAACTCTTCTTGTTACAGGTCTGTAAGTTCTTCCTCCTGCACAGGAAAAACACGCCCAGCTATGGCATATGCACTCTGCTGACCTTTTCCTGCATTCTTCTTACCTTCTGGTTCTCTCTCCAGATTCAGAGGAGCTTCTGACTGTGACCTTACCTAATGTTAGCGAACAAGACACAGTTTGCTCGGTTTCTATCCACGCTACATCACTCTTCCCATTGTGTACAAAGATGCAGAGTAATTTGTGGCAGCACTGGTGTAGAGTATCAACTTCACTCCAGTATTCACATGAACAGCAGAATTCAGAAGTCACCTTGCTGAGTTGTTTGGTATGCTTCTTAAGTTTTCTCCCAAGGATAAAAAGACCAATAAAGGATGTGTGAAGCAACAATATTAGGATCATCTTCACATACTTAATTTATTCAGTTGTATGAGAGGACAACAAGTGTAAAAAAGATTTGATCTCTTAGGTAATTCTTCTGCTTTGGGAAACTGAGTAGCATATTTTCTCTGGTTACAGAAGCTGCTCCTAAACGGTTGACTTATTTGGTAAAGAATTCTTTGATCACAGAAAGCTGCAAACAGCGGCATTACTGACAGTGCAGCTGGGTACAGATTTGTCACTATCAGCCTTAAAGACTGATTTTTCTTTCAGCTCTTGAGATCTTATGAATAAAGCTACTTCTGTAGAGACTACCAAATCCAAGCACATCTGGTACAGACAAACATGCTGGTGTTTATGATCTAATACCATGACAAGAACAGTGGAAGTTACATTCTTTTGATAGTTCTCTACATTGATAATAGTTCAAAGCTCTTTTGTACATGTCAGAAATTCTCCATGCTCCATCATCCAGTTCTGCTAGTGCTCATCACAAACTTAGCGTTACTTTTAGTCCATTGCAAAGTGGCAATCTGGGACACAGAATAAGGAGGAAATTTGTGCCCTGAAACTTGGCCTTTAAATTTTAGTCAAGTCAAATACTGCCACCCAGATCCAGTTTTTCTGAACCTGCCCTGCATGTATGTGGCTGAGCTTCAATATTTGTACAGGAACATGCACTCAGATACACAAATATAGCAGTGTCTTTCTGTTCCTACTTCCATATGCGTGTTTATGAAAATCTTGTTTGTTTTAAAAAATGCTGTCTCTCCTTTCTGGTGCGTGTACACCTTTCTGTCTATTGGCACAGCGTTTTCTCCCAGCTTGATTTATACACTATGTCGACGGTTGTTGATCATGGCCACGATGTGTGACAGGTCCAAACTTTTCATCATAACCTCCATGAACTCCTCATCTTTCCTTGCTCCCTCCACAAATTCATCCAGAGAAAGTTCACCTGTGTCAGACAGACAGAAGGCATCAGAATCGTGCCAATCCACTTTTGAACAGGAAAAGGAGTACAGTAACCTAACTTTAGAGACCACTTACTGTACATGCACTGTTCTAAAGCACCAAGAGGCCTCAGAGAGTCTTTTTAAGCTTATGTGAAACTTCCCCGATATCCAAGCACCTCCAGTTTCCTTTTTTTTTCCCCACACAAGGGAAAGGGTACATAAGAAAGAGTAGAGGAAGCGCATAGCTAAGGAGTGGGATCACAGCTTCCTATAAATAAGGCTGGATTAGCCACCCCCTTTTTGGCCTAACCTGTCATAGTCCTAACCTGCCCCATACTTGCTGGTTTTCATGTTTAAAAGAAGTGACAGAAGGAAGCTGTGGCAGGCAGAAACAGGTTGTATGTCCTAGGCCAAAAAGCCCTTGTGCAGGGAAGCAGCTTGGCAGAGTTCCTCTGGAATAACAAAAGAGCATGTCAGAAGGTAATGAGCGCATGAGGTAGCAAGGAAAGAAATACCTCTCAGGGACATACAGCGACTACAGTGGCATTGACCAACTTTTCACCGCCTGGTCCATAGCACTTCATGTGCTTGCTGTACTGCCTGTAGCAGACCCAGTGAAGAAACTCTGAACTTCAACATTAACTTCCAGTTCTTCCTTTCTCTGCTGCTGAAATATTTAGGAGCAGCTGGGGCCATCTGTTAATATTTCCCACTTCTAACTCTGACATAAGCTACACAGCAACATACAAAAAGGCAAAAAAAACCCCACTCCAAAACCCAACTAACAAACTCATGTGGACAGAACACAGCTGAGACTTAGTACAGGGAACAAATCCCGTCATGCTGATGATGTATGATGCAAGGAGAAAAAATGCCCTAGCAAAATTCATGGAGAATGCATTGCTGGATGAGAATTCATACAACAAGCAAATATAAAATGAAGAGGCATAAAGTTCAATCAAGAAAGGAAGACATGGATGTCTCTTTGTAGCACAGAGACCATCTGAGTTGGATGACAGACAGGAATCTTACCATCTCCGTTCACATCAATTTTGTTGAAGACTCGGTTGGTGAACTCTTCTGCACTAGTTTCATGGTCACCACCATTAATAGCTCGAATAGCCTAAAAGAAAAGAGCAAGAATAGGAAGGTGCCCAATGGCTCCCAAAACGATAGACTGATTCCACTGCAGCCTATCAGCACAGATTCAGAACAAGACAGTCATGCCTGGTACCTTCCCCATACAAATGATCCAGCATCATAGGAAAACACAGAAGAAATCATCAGGCCTCATGGTTAGCACTGAAGGGTGCAAAGGGAACGTGGTCCTGGAGCATGGAATGAGCAGTGAAACCCAGATCATCCTAAATCTGCTTAGGTAGAGGTTAAGCACCGCAGAAATGGCAGAATCAGGATCCACCTAATTGATCCACTTTCTATTATCCTATGGTCCACCACGCCTAATAAGCACTGTCAAACACCCTCTGCATTTGACATTATGAAATTCCCTTGTTATATGCTGTGGTCATTTATTTCTATTCTTGCTTTCCCTGTTTCCATTTATATATTGCTTCCTGTGTGTCCTGCTTCTCCCTAAAGCTCACTGGAAATTCATTTTCTGCTTGAGAAAGTTCAAGCATTATTCACTACTGTTTACTAAAATTCATCTTTTTTATAATCATACAGTGCAGGGTTCTCTTTTCCTTCCATGCCTATTTGTTTCCTTTGTTTAAGGATGTTCATGAAATATGTGATTCCAGAGCCTTCATATTGATTCTAAGACTATTCATTTTGTAGTATTTACCTTCTGATATTTGGTAAGTTTCTTCATTCTTTTTCAAATGTCGTTTTACTAAAACTAAGTATCACCTCAGCAACTTCCAAAGGCTGCCAAAAAAGACACTGAACTACACCCACAAAATTCGAAGGGGAGTAAATCGGTTGCCACCAATTATTGCCCACAGGACTTGTTTCTCAAGAGCTCTGTGATAAACAATTACTATCTGTTGCTTCACTGTGATGTCTGAGTATTTCTATAGCAAGTTATTAGTAGGAGGCTGTATATTATTACAGTTAGTGATTCGGTTTGGTCTCTTCAATGCCCAGCACTAAAATTCATATTCAGATGAGAATGCGTTACTAACATCTTATTAGTGGTTTTATTTGTGGACAGCTCAGGTTTCAAATCTTTATCAAATCCATTTTCTGACCTTTCTTATTCAGAAATGTTAATTATTTAGGGTCATTGAATCTTTCCTGCATCTTTCTAGTTTCCCAGTCTCTACAGAATAATCTGAACTTCCAGCATAATTCATTCTGAGATATTCATAAGGTCATCTTTACACCTGTAATTCCAACACCTTCCACAATAGCTATTTGCATACAATTTTTTCTATTGACAGTCATTCTTCTTCAAACTATTTGCCAGGGTCAGAAATGTTTTATTACATTGATATTTAGGAGCTGGTTCTAAAAAGCAAACTGGGAGTAACTCTCCAACTACTACTCGCATGGGGAAAAGGACATACGAAGGACACATCGCAGAGACTGCAACTGACAGTCACAGAGTCTGAAATCTTGGAAAGTACAATTTAGGCCCTAGGCAGCTAAAACAATTTTATGGAGTTAGCTATGCTGTAACACATGCTGTGGTGGTAAAGAAGAGTCTGTCAAGGCTGCTTACTGGACTATGAGATTGTGGGGAATTGTGCTAAAAGAAAGGGTGCTGTTAAAGAAGGTCTCATCCATGATCATCCTATGGGGAATAGCGAAAGTCTTACTTGAGTGGTGGAATTTGTCTTTAAGGAAAGAGGAAAGAATGCAGACCCCTGGAGACTCACCTTAATGATGTTGAGCAATTCATGTCGATCAATGCAGCCGTTGCCATCTACATCATAGAGCTTGAAATACCACCGCAATTTCTGCTCCATCTTCCCACGGAGAACAAGGCTGAGGGCAGCCACATATTCCATGAAGTCAATATATCCATCCTGTGGGAGAACGAAAACCAAACTGTGATGGGAACAAACTGAGGGAGTTGTGGCTCTGGAGCTGTTTTACCTTATTGCTCTTTAGATTCACAGCTAAAAGAGAAAGAAAAACAAATGGCACAGTGACTTGGACTTAGGAAAAAGCTTTAGTACACACACACACGCACACAGAGACACACACATGCATGCACGCTATTTCTCTGGCCACCTTTACGATCTCCTAAATACCTGGATTCCTAAAGTTATGACCTATTACATGTCTAGGCTGCTCTGTGCTCGCCACCTGCAGAGATGGAACCTGTCGCTCCTCATGGCCAGTGTGAATGAACCCCTCTCTGTCCACCAGAGCTGACTGCCTATGGCCTGCTGGGAGAGAAAATTGATCCGGAGCCCTGGCTGCAAGAAAAGTGGAAGGTAATTCTACCTTAGGTTTTCTGTACTAGCCTGCTTTGTCTTTGTGGGAAACTACTGCTATTTCAGTAAGCCATAGATCTCTTCTCCATTCTCTGAAAAAAAAAGTGACCGAATATATTTTTTAAAATACATAGAACATGATTTGACAGCTGGAAAAATTGTTCTTTATTTAGGTTTTTAAACATTCCATTCCTTGAATCTACAAAGAAACTCAAAAAGCTGTTGTTTCCTCTGCAAGAAAAATGCCAGACAGTAAAGGTTCATAATCCCTAGATTTAACACTGACTAAAATTTGAAGTGGTTAAAAAGAAACAACAAATAAAGTGCATATCTCTGTCAAAGATTCTGAATAACTACTTCAACAAATTACAGAGCAAAAAAAAAAGAAACTCTCATTTATTGAGGTATTTAAACAGTCAGATGCCTTTCTGGAATGGATGTAAATAAATATAGGTAAAAGGTGAATGTAGGTGGACTAGCAGAGCACTATTGTTTTACAGCAAGGATCACAACACTTTAAAATATTCATTCAGGATCATTGTAGTACTCCCCTTAGGTGAGTTTTTCATAACTTCATTGAGCAAAGTCACAGAAAACAAAGATAACCCGCTGTCCAGAGGGCAGATGATTCCATCCATCATCAATGTCTGTATTACTACAGGGTGGCTCTTCCTCTGGGTGCTCTTGTTCCTTGTCCTTGTTTATAAAAGGAGCTTAGATTAAGTGGCTAACTATTAACAGGCTAAGATTAACTCATGTAGGTCCATCTCCACTAGTTGCCACACTCTTACTTCATTCCCCTTGAGATCACTATCACTTTATTTAAAAGATAGCTTTTTATCTTTGTATTACCAAATTTGAATTTGAGAGTCTTAAAACATTGTTTACTGCATAACATGGGGCTCACAGGAGAACTTTGGAATGCATAACATCCTTGAGCAAATTTTAAAGTCCTTAAACATCCCAAAAAATGACAGAGGTAAAGGGAAAGACTTGGGCAAGAACTGTAAACATGTTGGTTTAGTTTATAAAACTGTTTCTCATCACTATCGTCATCCTGGACACAGAGAACTTTAGGATGAGAAAGGATATTCTTTGAGATTTGCAGTCATTTCTAGTCATTCCATCCACCACAAGACCTCAGCTACCCTAATGGAGCCTGGCTGCTCCTCTCTTACCTTTAAGAATGTTGTAATATTCCTTAGCATTCCTTAACTCCTTATGCCTTCTCACATGTTGTCCAAACCAATGTTCTTTGCTCAGTCCCTAGGCTTTCCTTCTTCAAAACTGACCCTGTGATTTCCCACCTGTTTCACGTCTCTCTGTGACTAGTTCCTCCTTGACTCACAGACATTTGCTCCAGCCATTTCAGAACCTTGGAGCAGAGAGCAAAGCTGAATTTTCCCAGGCTGCCATAAAGCCACATTTCTCTGTCATTGAGATTACAGGCCTGCAAGCATAGGCAGGCAAAAGTGAGGGGCATTGCTTGCTTAAAAGAATTATGGGGGCTACTGTTTCTTGCCTTAGAGACAGCCAGTGGTTGCCTGTCACAGTGAGCAACACCACCTACCTCCCAGCTACTGCTGTGAGCTATGCCTCCTGGCACTGAGGAGAGCCACATAGATTGTCTGCCCACGCAGTATTAATTCCAGCCGCCAAATACCTGGAAATTACTTCCTCTGTGAATGTCATAATGATTTCTATTGTGTTTGATTCCTGTAGTCGCTACTATCTAATACAGATATATTTTTGAATAATAAGAATAAAACCATATAAGAATAAGAATGAAATCTCCTTTCGTTAGTATTTTACTAGTCAAACAAGGCCATGTCAATTAATACATAATAAGGAATTCTCAAAATTCAAAGATGAACTTGCACAAGGTAGTTAGATAACAAGGTGTCATTACCTATGGTTATGTAATCTATGTCATTATCTATGCACATTAATTTGCTCCTTGCATTTAGCTACTTTACATTAGTGTCCCTCAGCAGCTTTCCACACCAATGTCTGTAAGAGCAAACAAAGGACTCTAAAAGTGCACGAATTGGTTTGCTTTTAAGCAGTACGAGGCAGTTAATTTCCTTGCCGGAGAACTCACCTTGTTCATATCAAATGTGCGGAACATCTGCTCAATGTACTCATTGGCCTCTGGATCCAGCCCTCGAAGCCCAAAGAACTGTTTAAATTCATGCTCCGTCAGCTGTCCAGAAGGACACTCCGTCATGAACTTTTTGTACCAGTGGTGGATCTCAACAGCCTGCAGATCATCCACTGTGGAGCTGCTGTTGTTCCCCATGCGTATATGTGGTCAGAAGAATGATGCTACAGGAATGATCCTCTTCCTCCTGTTGCTCTCACAGCACTGCCCGTCTGCTCCTGTCCACGTTTCACATTAGTGTCAGTCGAGGGATCTAACTTTGCACAAGCCAATTATAAACGTTAATCTGCTTAGGGGCTGAATTACAAACCTGAAAATTTCAGTGATACAAACACTCTTCTTGGAATGGAAAGGAGGTGCAAGATAATCTAGCAAATCACTGCTATTTCAGGAGCCAGATCAGAAAGAGTGAGAAGGTTAATCACACACTGGCATCAGGAACTATGCTGGTTTGGTTCACTCCCCTGTTTTTAACCTTGATATAATTATACATGAAGATAAGAGGAAAAGGCTACAGGATGTGGGATTTGAGGTGAATTAAAGATCTGCTCCTCTAACTGGATTTGAGAGTCTGTCTTCTCACGTGGAAATGTTGGATAACTTAGTGTATGGGACCAGAAAGTGTTACAGAAGTAGCACATCATAAATGTTAGGCTATGTGGGAAAAAGGTCATCTCCACGCACACAAAGGAGCACAGAGGAACAACGGCAGGTGGGGGAACCCAAATAATCCCCTGACCTGGCTAATCCCAGAACCACCACAGAAGTGCAATCAACACATTAAAGGCTCATCTGCGCAAACAGGAAGGAGCAGAAAGAGACAACCACAGGCTGGGGAACCCAAATAACCCAGTAAGAGAAATGAAGCCCCTGTTCCAGCTCCTTCTAAGGCTATCAGAGGGGAGCCATCAGCCCCATGGACCCGGAGGTAACACCCACCAAAATGAGTCAATGGGAGAGGCTGTCAGAGTGCCTTACAGGCTGAGTGGGGTTACTGCCTAGGGGTATGGAAAACCTTGTGGAGTGCAGGGGAAGAGCATTTGGGGATTGCACAAGACTTACAACGGGACGTTTAGGGGAGGAGCCAAAGATGGGGAAAGGAATGGGTCTAGGTGGTTTGGGGATGAACAAGCATGGGAAAACGGAGGGAAAGGGGATATAAGGGGCTGGTTGCATGTAAAATGGTTGCTGGTCAGTACGAGTGTCTAGCCATGCCCAGTGCCTGCTCAGCACAGTCTTTCCTGTCTTCTAACATTTCTAACGCTTTTTCTGGCTGTGCAGCTCTGTTCTGTGTGCATGTGTGTGCATGGGAATTTAAGTGCCCACAACTGGAGTGGGGACCATGGGTCACAGGGTCCTACATGTCTTGGGTGCTAGCAACTGGAGTGAGTGAGAGTATGTATGTCAGTATATGATCACTAGTGACTATCAAGCCAGACTAGCCAGCAAACAGGTTAAGTGGTTTGGGAACCACGTGGGTGTACGTCTCTGCTAGTGAGACAACTGGAGGAGTTGACTATTGGAAGGACCAGGGGTCCAGCCCAGCTGCTGGAGAGACTGTACGGTGTGGGGTTGAGGGAGACCCACTTGTCTGTGTGTGTTTCTCTGTGCAGGAGACAGACAGTTGGAGAAAGCAAGGATCCTGAGAGTCTCATCACAGTTACTGGAGGGACCCACAGTGTACATGTCTGCGTGTATGTTGGTGTGTGCAAGGGGATCTGCACCAGCAATTGTAGTGGGGCTGTGGGCCTTGGGGGTCTGGCATGTCCAGGTGCCAGCAGCTGGGGAGACTGGGCATCCAGAGCCAGCTGCTGGGGAGACTGAGTGTCTAAGCCCAGCTACTGGAGTGATCCGCATTGTGCATACGTGTATATTTCCCACTGATGGATCTTCATCCTGATCAGCCAGAGAGGGGGACAGGATGCAGCCATTGGTGCTGTTTGTGTTTGTGTGAGTGCTGGGTGCTTCTGTCTGTGTTGCTGGCTGGGTGCATATGTATATATGTGTTGTATACATGTGTTTGTGTGTGTGCCTACTAAGAATACATTCCCAGCTTTGCAACTGGTTGGACCTGGTGGCATGGAGCTGTAGCAGCCTCACCTCTATCAGGCCACCAGATCTGGCAACTCCTAACAATAGCACAGACAAATCAGAGGCAGTCACCATCTTTACTTAGGAATGGTTGTCATTCCAACGTTTTATCCTCACAAACCTGTAGCTGTTAAAACACAGTAATAGCGTAACTTGAAAAAACCAATCCAAACCCATAAACATTTTATAATAAAACAAAGAGAAGTAATTTTAGATCCTGAAACAATGAACAGTGCTGAACAGTCCATGTACTTATCTTTTGTGGCCAGCATCATATAACAATGTAAGTAGTACCACCTCAAATTCACTTTCTCAAGAGCATATTAAAGCAATGCAACAAGACTATGTATCACAAATGTTTCAGCTACTTACACTGAAGCTGCAGATAAGCATTATTAAGACCATTAAAAGATTGTTTGTGTTACTGAAATGTAGTAAGATACTGGTGTAACTGAGCCATGAAAATTATCACCATTAATCCATTTAAGGACAGTATCTAAAGGAGATGGAGGATTTCCATCTCTGTTAGACACCATTACTAAACATTCTTAAACTAAGAACTCAGTGATATGTTCAAAATCTTGTTTATGGACAAAGAGGAATTATACCTTACTTATAGAATCATAGATCATAGGCTACGGAATGGTTTGGGTTGGAAGAGACCTTAAAGATCATCTAGTTCCACCCCACCCCACCCCACCCCCACCATGGGCAGGGACACCTTCCATTAGATCAGGTTGCTCAAAGCCCCATCCAACCTGGCCCTGAACACTTCCAGGGATGGGGCATCCACAACTGCTCTGGGCAACCTGTTCCAGTGCCTCACCACTCTCACAGTAAAGAATTTCCTCCTAATATCTAATCTAAATCTATCCTCTGTCAGTTTAAAACTGTTACCCCTCATCCTATCACTACGCTCCCTAAAAAAGAGTCTGTCCCCATCTTTTCTGTAGGCCCCCTTGAAGCACTGGAAGGCCGCACTAAGGTCTCCCCGGAGCCTTCTCTTCTCTAGGCTAAACAACCCCAACTTCCTCAGCCTGTTCTCACAGGGGAGGTGCTCCAGCCCCCTGATCATCTTCGTGGCCCTCCTCTGGACCTGCTCGAGCAGGTCCATGTCCTTCTTACGCTGGGGCCGCCAGAGCTGAACACAGTACTCCACGTGGGGTCTCACCAGAGCGGAGTAGAGGGGGAGAATCCCCCCCCTCGACCTGCTGGCCACGCTTCTTTTGATGCAGCCCAGGATACGGTTGGCTTTCTGGGCTGTGAGCGCACATTGCCGGCCCATATTCAGTTTTTCATCCACCAGTACCCCCAAGTCCTTCTCCACAGGGCTGCTCTCAATCCCCTCATCCCCCAGCCTGTATCTATGCTTGGGATTGCCCCAACCCAGGTGCAGGACCTTGCACTTGGCCTTGTTGAACCTCATGAGGTTCGCACGGGCCCACCTCTCCAGCCTGTCAAGGTCCCTCTGGATGGCATCCCTTCCCTCTAGCATATCAACCACACCACTTTACATATATATGTAAAGCCAAGAATTTATTGTTAGTATAATAGAAATTTTAACAGTCTAGTTCAAGAGTCATCATTAGTCTCAATCTAATTACAGAAAAACAAAGAAAAAGAATGTAAGTCGAGTACTTACATACAGGAAAAAAGTAGCACCAATAGCAATAATACAATTAAAACTGCAACACACACACACACTTAGTTCCTATGCCTTTTCTGGTGTTACGCTCACCTGACTGCTGCTCCTCTGGATATTGAGATCTGTGGTTCACTCTGGTGTTTGTGGTGGCAGGGTGTCATGGCAAGTTGTCAGCATCTGGAGTCCTTCACTGGGAGGAATGTGATGTTCTTGTTAATGGTTTCCTCATCCTCTCTTCTCTTTTTTTTCTCTTTTCTTCGCTTTCCTTCTGCTTAGGCCCATGTATATATGTTTGCTAACATAAATTTGCTTTGTTACCCCTAAAACCAGTTTTGTCCAGCTCTGGGTCTGCATTTTTTTAGCTAATCATTAGTTAGTTGTTTATAGCCATGGGGTCTCCATCTCTTATCATCCCATGCCTGTTTTCCTCTATGCCAAATCCTGCGTCTCCAGTTCTAAGACCTCAGCTGTTTTACCAGGCCTGTATTTCTCTATGCTACGTCATTGTGTTAGAGTTGTAAATATCTCATTCTTCCTAGAATAACTGCTTGCTAATACTACCTATATAAAACCATAGTTGTACCACACAAGGAAAAGTAAGTAAAATAAATTAGCCATAGAGACCTGATAATTAGAGAAATTGCTCTCACAGCTAAACCAAGTGAAACAAAACTGCAGGCAGGTCACGAAAAATTCAGAGCAGGCCTGGCAAGCCTTAGTCCCGAGGCCTTGCAAACTCAGTACAGAGCCTACGGCAATACGCTATGACAGGACTACACGGTCGCATCAGAAGCAGGAATACGCGTGCACGCGAATGTATATGCTAACAGACGATGAAGACAGCCAGGAGGCAAGGGAGATTGTGCTGCTCAGACTTCATGAACTTCATGAAGTTCAAAAAAGCCAAGTGCAAGGCCCTACACCTGGGTTGGGGCAATCCCCAGTATCAATACAGACTAGGAGGTGAGTGGATTGAGAGGAGGCCTGAGGAGAATGACTCGGGGGTATTGGTAAATGAAAAATTGGACAGAAACTGGCAATGTGCGCTTGCAGCCCAGAAAGCCAATCATATCCTGGGCTGCATCAAAAGAAGCGTGGCCAGCAGGTCAAGGGAGACGATTCTCGCCCTCTGCTCTTGTGAGATTCCACCTGGAGCTCTGGGACCCCCAGTACAAGAAAGACATGGACCTGTCAGAAGCGGGTCCAGAGGAGGATGTGGAAATGGTCAGAGGGCTGGAACACCTCTCCTGTGAATAAAGGTTGGGGTTGTTCAGCCTGGAGAAGGCTCCAGGGAGACCTTATTGCAGCCTTTCAATATATAAAGGGAGCTTGCCAGAAAGATGGAGAAAGGCTTTTTACTAAGTGCTGTAGTTATAGGACAAGGGGCAATGGTTTTAAACGGAAAGAGGGTAGGTTTAGACTAGACATCTCTAGAAGCGTTTAAGGTCAGGCTGGACCAGGCTTTGAGCAACCTGATCGAGTGAAAGACGTCCCTGCCCTTGCCAGGGGGGTTAGACCAGATGATCCTTAAAGGTCCCTTCCCACCCAGACCATCTGTGAGTTTGCAGCACCCACAGCGCCGCCCACGCCCGCAGACAACACGCACTGCCCCAACCTCCGTCCCGCCACACCTCTAAATGCGCCTCAGAACGCCTTGGCTGATTGGTTGCCTCCTTGTTATCGGGCGGGTCCCCGAGCCCTACTCGGGATTGGTGATTTTGTGCCATGTGTCAGGATAACCATAGCGCCGAGGCGGCTGCTTCGCCGCAATTAGCTGGTGATCACGTCTATCCTCGCGTCTCCGTAGCTGACTGGCTGTCCTCCTGCGGGGAGGCGGGGCCCTCCGGAGGCGGAAGCCGCCGCGGCGTGTTCCGGTGCTGAGGTGGCTGGGGGCGGGACTGGTTTTACAGCAGCGGAGCCATGGCTGGGGTTGCCGGGCGTGGGCCGTCGGTAGGTCAGTGTGTCTCCTCCACCGCTCGGTATCGTCCTCCGGCTCTGTGCGGTCTGCGGGGTTGGTGCTAATCGCCTGCCTCTCGGCTGTGGTCCTGGACCGGGCTCCTTCCGCCGTGCAGCGCCGGGACACCGCTGCCAGCCCTGCTGGGAGCGGTCCTGCCGGCCCGCAGGGCCCAAGGAACCGGGCGGGTTCGTAGCTTCTTGGGGTCCAGGGCGGTGAGGAACAGCGGGGCGGGCTGGGCCGGCGGCGGTACTCTCTCTCTCCCGAGCTCCGTGGCCCGGCCCGGCCCCACCACGCCGGTGCCTACGCTGCGACCGTGCTGCCTTTCGCCCGCTGTTTGACCGTGATGCCCAGATGTAACCGGCAGCGGAGCCCGTCCTGGGAAGGTTTCTGCCCTGTGAGGCTCGCCAGAGGCATTGTAGTCAACTTTGTTCGCGTCGGTAAATCTGCGGGACTTGTGGGGCAACGGCGCATTCCTGTAGCGGCATCGGTGCTGGCTTCCCCTTCCCTTGGTGGAAGGTTGTTGCTAGCTCCTGAGGCCTGGGATTGCGGGTGACAGCGGTGGTCAAGATCTGTTGCTCTCCTTTGATCCTTGTCCCTTTCAGAGCCCCTCTGCACAGTGTGAGAGGTTTCGTCTGGGGCTTGTGTACAGCAGCAATACCTTCCATGCCTGTTTGCCTTCAAAGGAAGGGAAATGCAAAGAGTTAGACTTAATTTATGTATAATAAATTTATAATAGAATAAATCAGGGAAAAACACTGTCAAGTCTTTCTTCCCTATGGCTGATACCTAGAGATACAAATGCATAGATTTATGCACTGCTTATTACTCGTATGCAGACTGTCCTGTGACTAGTAGTGGACTTAGGCTGTTTGGGTCAGTAAGGGAAATATATTTCAGAGTAAAGGAGCCTCTTCTAGAACACCTCTGGTAGTCCCAGTGTTCAAAGTAAAGTCTTACAAGCAAAAGTTCATTAGTCATTGGAATGCTGAGCAAAACATAATTTTCAACTACAGGCAGAACACAAACTGTACTGGCTTACATCGTGAACACAGTGCAGGTCTTTTGTGTTCTGCTATTAATTACAAAAATGGAAATACATACCAAAGTCAGTATGACCCTGAAAGAGCAATAGTCTTGTCTCTGGGAGCTGTACTGTTTACTTTATTTGGGTGAGGCAATGGAACACAGAATAACCTCTGTCCTTTTGTGTTTGTCTACTTCTGTTTACGAGGAAATTGGCCAGCATTGTATAATGCTTTCCTGCTGTAAGCTCAAAAGTAAATACGAAGCGCAAGCACCAGGGTATTCCTGCCACGAGTCCTTGAGGCTAATGCATAAAGCAGCTACCACCTTGTGTGTGGACTATTGGCTTTGGGACGGTGTTTAAAGTATGTTATGCTCATTGCTGGTTTTATTCTGAGGGAGTGTTAAAAGAAGACTGAGCCAGGCTCTTTACAGTGGTGTCCAGTGACAGGATGAGAGGCAATGAACACAAACTGAAACACGGGAGGTTCCCTCTGAACGTCAGGAAACGCTTTTTTACTGTGTGGGTTACTGAGCGCTGGCACAGGTTGCCCAGGGAGGTTGTGGAGTCTCTGTCCTTGGAGATATTCAAAAGCTGTCTGGACACGGTCCTGGGCAACTGGCCCTATGTGGCCCTGTTCAGGCAGGGAAGTTGGACAAGATGACCTCTGGAGGTTTCTTCTAACCTCACCCGTTCTGTGATTCTGTGATAAGATCCTCCCTGAGCCTTCTCTTTGTTGTCCTTCACTGAATTTGCTCCAACAAGTTCCCACCTCTCTTGTTCTGGGAGCCCAGAACTGGACACAGTACTCCAGGTGTGGCCTCACTAGTGCTGAGTAGAGAGGAAGGATCACCTTCCTCCTGGCAGCGGTCCTAATGCAGTGCAGGATGCTGTTGGCCTTTGCCATGAGGGTGCGTTGATAGCTTATGGTCAGCTTGTTGTCCACCATGATCCCCAGGTCCTTCTCTGCAGAGCTGCTTTCCAGCTGGTCTGCCTCCAGCATGTACTGGTGCATGGGGTTATACTTCCCCAGGTGCAGAAGTTTGCATTTGCCTTTGTTGAACTTCATGAGGTTCCTGTTGGCCCATTTTCCCAGCCTGTCCAGGTCCCTCTGGATGGCAGCACACCCATTTGTGGGGTATCAGCCGCTCCTTCCAGTTTTGTGTCAGCTGCAAAGTTGCTGAGGGCGTACGCTGCAGTGATATCAGCTGTCTGCCTCTGCACATCTGCGTGCATCCTGTTAGGCCCTGTGGACTTGCGTTTGACCAGTTTGTGCTCTCTAGCCTGGTCCTCTTCCACATAAGGTAAGCCTTCTTTGCTCCAGACTTTCCGTCAGGTGTTGGTGGATTGGGATTCCTGAAGCCTGGTCTGGCCACTAAAACTGAGGGAAAGATGACAGTGAGTACCTCAGCCTTTTCTGTTATCAGGGCTCCTGTCACATTTAGCAGTTGGCCCATATTTTCCCTGGGCTTTCTTTTGCTGTTTATATAATTGTAGAATCACTCTTCATTCCCCTTCTCATCCCTTGCTATATTCAGCTCACCTGAGAATATAATTTAAAAGTGAGTTCAAAAGATGTGAATCTATGGGACTTGAGTTCAGGTTATTAAGCACAGGCCTGTGCAAATGGGTGCAGACAGGCCTCAGTTCCACTTTGCATTTTGAGGAGGCCAACTGGCATATTAGCAAGGCATATTAGCTTGAGTTCAGTATCAGGTTCATGTAGCCAGCCTGGACAAAGGCCAGAGAATCTTTTCTCAGCATAGTCCCTATACACGTGTTTGAAATTGTAATGCCTGTAGCATGCAGGTATGTGCTGAGCCCCATACATATTTCTGGTTACAATGGATGTCTGCAGATGCCTGGATTCTACTTTTTTCCATATTTCTAATACCACTTCTAATAATTCGTCTGCTGGTTCTATCAGTCCTAAATCATGTTATCTTATATTACCTCATGTCACATCTCAACCACATATTGTGCATTTGTGACTTTAAGAAGCTGCGGCCTAATGCTCCATAGAAAGATCAGATCCATCCTCTTCAACTATTGGTGACAGTCAGAAAGAGGCATTTTTGCATTTGGATGACTGGTTTTTAAAATGTGCTTTTACCACTGCCAAGACAGCAGGATCTGATCCTCACTGGGGCATTGTGCTGGCGGTGGCTTACAAAACTGTAAATACTTTATTATTCTTATAATGAACCAGGGATTCCAGGTCTTCAAATGAGTCTTTTATATTACCAGCTTGGTGAACAGTTGATGCTGACAGAAGAAATTTCTCTAGCAGGAACTGTAAAACTGTATTATTCTGGAATTCCGTGCCTCAGTCTCACCCAGGGCCAGCTGAGAAGTAAGCAAAGTATTAGTGCTTTTTTCACTGGCTATTGTATTGATACAGAATGTGGACAGTCCTGGCTTTCTGACAGTATGCTTCTTGAGTAGTTTCATCCTCTATAACTCTTTGCAGGAGACTGTCTGAGGCCTGGCTTCTTGCCTCATGTCTTTTTGCTTCTTGAGCGTTTTATTCTGTAGGCTGAAGAGACTAAGCTCAAGCTCATGCCATACAGCATAAGAAACCAGGGCATGTCTCTGCAAGAACAGGAGAAATCCAGTTTCCCGAACAGGGAAGACTTTTCACTTTTTATGCTTATTGCAAATGACTGACTGTAATAATCCTAAAGTGTACTGTGTAAGGCTTATTTCTTTACTGTTGGATAAATTATTTTCCTTTTTTTTTTTTCTCTTTTTTCCCTGTCTCCATCAAGAGTCTTGGTTCATGCAACTTGTCAGTACCCAAGAGCTAAAAAAGAATGGCGTGAAGGACCTGCATAGGACTGCTCTGCCTTGGAAACCTCTTTGCTACTGAATAAGCAGACCTATGAGCTACTCGGTGCATAAAAGAGGTTGGTGTTCACATGCCCTTTTCTGCTATTGATACTCTAATGTGCACTGTGACATTTTCTACTGCAAAATCAGGTGGTTAGAAGGTGTGACTGCTACAGAAAAATAATGCACTACTGTTCCCTCCATTGTCAATATTTCCACACTTTAAGTGTGGCAATCTAAGAGCAAAGATTTGCTTACTAAGATAAAGGAGGTCAGGAATGAGTGGATCATTGTAGCCAGCTTTAGAAGCCTACTATAGCTAAACAGAGACATCTTGTCATATTAAAAGATTCCATTCGATGGAGATAATTATTGTAATGTAAACTTGATCTTATGGCTAATGTGAGTTTGCCTAGTTTCAGTTTGCACTGTTGGAGCTTCTTTTACATTTGTACATTTTTTTTTTTTAGCATTTACAGGCATGGACTTGCAGCTGGGACAGATCTATAGCTTTTCTGTTAAGAGATATGTCAAATGTCACATGTGACCTTTCTTTATAGAATAGTAGAATGATTTAGGTCTAAGGGACCTTGGGAGTTTATTTGGTCAAACCCTCTGCTCTTATCATGGCTAACTTCAAAGTTAGATCAGGTTGCTATGAGCCTATTCCAGTATTTTTTATTATCTTCCCCATGCATATTTTTTTTTTCTGATTGAAATGTCTTATGCTGCAACTTGTGTCCGCTGCCTCATGTCCATCTGCTGTGCACCTCGTAAGAAGTGTCTGGCTCTGCCTTTTGTAGGCTATTATAGGGAAGACAGCAATTATACCCCCCTCCTTACCCGCTGTTCTCAAGGCTGAACAAGTCCAGCATTCTTAGCCTCTCCATATGTCTTGTAATCCAACCCCCAGTCGTCCTGCGGGCTTTCTGCTGTACTTGCTTCAGTTTGTCCCTGTCATTTTTGTGTATCAGGGAGCTTGAAAGTGGACACTGTACTTCAAATGTAGTCTTACAAGTGCTGAATAGAAAGGAATAATTTCTTCCCTCAACCTGCTGGCTGCATTCTTACTAATACAACGCAGTATGTAGTTCACCTTGTCTGCTGTGAGAGCCCACTGCTGACTCATGTTGAGCTTGTCCACCAGCATCCTTGGTTGTCTTCTGCAACACAGTTTTACACCCAGTTGGTCCATACTGCATACGTTCGTTTCATCCCAGGTGTATGGGTCTGTATTTGTCTTTTCTGAACTTCATGATGTTTCTATCCATCTGTTTCTCTAGCCTGCTGAAATCCCTCTGGTTGGCAGCTCTATACTTTGGCTTATCAGCTGCTCATTAGAGTTTGGTGAACTTACTGAGTGGACTGTATCCTGTTGTCTCAGTTAATAATGGAGAGCTTAATCCGCTACTCTCCCCAAAATGGCAAATTACATATTGCTGGCTGGTACTGCTGCATTTTTCTAGTTCTTCACTTCCACTTGCTGGATCGGTTTGGCTCCTGAATTTCAAGGATAGGAAAGAAGGTATGCTAAGCAGCAGCCAGAGAATATATGCCCTCTCCAGACTATTCCCCTGTGTCAAGGTCCTGTCCTGTCACATATGTGACATGCAGAGGTCTCCTCATCTCTCTAACATGACACACTTGCATCTACTTAGCAAACGTCAAGGCTGAGTTCACCATTCACACTACTTATTAACAGAAAGCTTCTTTTATGTGTTTACAGGCCATGTTTGGCCTGTAAAGGAGTGACTGACTTCTTTAAAGTAAATCACTTACTCTTCTTTTGAGTAAACTGAACAGGTCATGGTTCTGTAATGTCATTGTTAAGAAAGATCAAGAATGAGCTATGAGGGTGACTTGAAATCTGGTGTAAAAATGTATTTTTCAGTCATACATGTAGAGTGGTGAAGGTATCTTCATGTGTCTTACACAACCTCTGCTTTTATGTTCAGAGAATCTGGCTGCTTTTGTTAACACAATCATTTCTTTATTCCTGAGGTTTTACTTTGGCTTTTCTCTCCTGGCAGAGGAGACGTATTCCCTGTAAGCCTGGTCACCTCTATAACATTAGAGATCAGCATGAAGGGATGCTTATTCTTCGTAGCAGTTTTGACTCTGTAACTGTATTCTGACTCTGTTTTGTTTTAGGCTGAAGATGCTGAGCCGTTTGTCAGGTTTAGCAAGTACTGTTTTGCAAGAGCTGTCAGGTGATGATGGAGATACAGTTACTGAATCCTCTATTGCTGTAAGTACAGCGTTATCTAAAGACTTTCAGATCTTATGGAGAGTTAGTTTGGGGATTGTGAATCATTTGACTGCAGTGAGAACTTTTTCCTGCTGCTTCATTGCTGAGCACTAGACTGAGCTGTCATTCCACTCTGCTTCTCCTATATTCCTGACCTCTTAAGTCAGCACTTTGTGGGGCAAACCATAATCTCCTTAGTTTCCACATCTCAAGGTGATCCTAGAAAACAAACTAGAATTAGGGTGAAGAAAGACTTCTAAGAGTACTGATGACTCTGTGTAGCAGATAGGGGAACTCTGCATGATTGGGTGACAGTGGAAGGCTTGATCTGTATGTTGCCATTTGATCCTTGAGACAGTGCATAGTGTGTGAGTGGTAGAGTCTTTCCAGTGCCACTCATTTCAGATGTGCTGGTGGTGTGTTCAGCAAAGGTGCTCTTTTTTTGTGTATTGGCTCGTGGGTATCCTGAGCTTTCCTCCTGGTTTCACCTAATTGTGTATACTTCTATAGGCTACATGAAATGCTTGCAAGGAACAGAGTGCAGCATTTAGGAGTGGAGCTGAAGATATCATTTGGATGCTATGCTGCAGTCTGTTTAGACTTTTCTCCTCCAGAGCACTCATTTCACTTTTTCAGGTACAAGCTTTAGAGCCAGAAGCAGAACACATGGAGGAGGCACCTGAGGAGCTATTGGAGCGCCTAGCCCAAACAGAAAAACTAGTTGTTCAGC
Organism: Balaeniceps rex; assembly: GCA_013401315.1. Classification (NCBI taxonomy): domain Eukaryota; kingdom Metazoa; phylum Chordata; class Aves; order Pelecaniformes; family Balaenicipitidae; genus Balaeniceps; species Balaeniceps rex. The sequence continues at coordinate 37,841 of VYZW01053054.1, forward strand.
TGAAGGATTTGATCCGAGAGAAGGATGCCCTGCTCCAGCAAAAAGAAACTGTACTCAAGGTATCATTTCTTTCACTGGGGACCTGGGAGCAAGAGTAAAATGCTGCTTCAGTTTTCTGTGCAAGCCAGTCTCTGGTTTCTTTTGAACATTTGAGACACCTGCACTACTAAATGCATCAGTTCCAGAGAACTGATCCTAAGAATCCAAAGAATGGACCCTAACCCAAGAGGTGTAGGATAGCTTCTGTTCATTTTGCTTAGGGGTAATTCCTTCTAGAGTAGGTAAGTTATATCCAAGTTATGTAGCATTTTGTCTCGGAGCTCCTCAAGGCCCGTGTAGAGTCCTGGTGGCTCTAATAAGTACTAATATCTTTTGTGTGAGGTTTTCCTTTCCCCACTTCAGAGTGTTTGAGACAGAGCAGGCTGTGCTGCAGTCACGCAGCAGTCCAGTGGTTTTATGGCATGTAACCAAAGATACATATTGCATACCCTGAGGCATGACATGAGAGAAGGTGCAGTTACTTGAGATAGTGTTGAGGCACTGCATGTAGTAGAGGAAGTCAAACTGAGTTTGTACTAACTGCTAGGAGAAGTCCCTTGAGTGATCTATCCCTTGAAGAGGAAGTACTAGAGCAAAAGCTAACTATTCTGCTATGTACAGTGTTTCAGAGCAAATTTGCTTCCTGGGTGTGTTTTAATTAGCACCATTACTGGGGAGGTGGGTTTTGACAAAGAACGGAAGACTGACAGACTATGTAACTTTTCCAAGTGGTGCTTTCAGGGTGATAGCACTGGAATTTTAAGTGCAGTCAGTTTGTACCCTTGTTTTACAGGAAGAGCGAGAGGCTGCAGATGCTAAGCTGATGAAGCTTAAACTTCAGGCCAAAGCCAAACTGGCCTCTCTGAACAAACGCATTGAGGAGCTGACACAGAAAGGATCACCATTGCCTGCACAGACCTTATCAGAAGAGCAAGTGTATCATAAGGTTGGCAGAACAGGGCTACTTAAAAGATGTTAGCCTCTACTGATAATCTGGTGCCGCCATACATTTTAGGTCCCGGTGAGCTAGTGGGTCCTATCTGTTTTGTTAGCAGGACATTCATAGTTCCAGCAAGGATGTCTATGCTGTAGGAAGCTGGTCTGTCTAGCTTCCTTGTACTGCAGATGCCCTTGGAGTGAACAACTTTATCTCCTCAAGGGTATGGGCCAGTTTCACTTTGCATACCTTCAGTAATCTGTTGTAGCTAAGTTCTTTCCTGCAGAAATCACATGTCTATCTGAGCTGTAAGTTTCAAAATGTTATCTGTCATGTGAGTGCGGCAAAGGAGAGGGAAGGTTGGCTGAAATACAAGAACAAGGAGGTAAGGAGGTCATTAAAATTGAAAGGCAGTAACTTGAATGTAAAACAAAACAAAACAAAAAAATTATTTTCCAGCCATGTAGCTTCCTGTGCCACCACAAAGTTTTATGGTTAACAAGCCATAATTGTGTAAAGCTAGGTAAAAAATGTGGGGAAAGCGTCCTGTACCAAGACATTAAAGAACCTATTAGCTACTAGCTAAAAAGTCCCATTGGAGCTGGTAATTTTTGAAAATTTAAAATTGTTCTGCTGACCACCTCGTTTTCTTTAAAAAGTTAGTAATATTAGGCAAGGGATATTGTGATAGAAGTCCAAACAGATTGCAGGACATCAGTTGATGTTAGTTAAACCAGAGAAGATAAGGGTTATTTGAAACATTGAAAAAAAGATTTAAAAGATTATAGGAAACGTTAAAGGGTGAGTGTGAGAGCTGTCAGGTGAGAGGTGACTACTAATGGAGTGAAGATCAGTTCCATCACTTGTGCTTACTATTTTTGATTGATGGCATCAGAAGATCATAGAAATGTGCTACTGTAATTCACTTTACAATGCAATCTTGAGAATCTTTCTCAATGCAAAGCAGCTTTTTGTTTTCATACAGGAAGAATCGGATGATCTTGAGGATTGATATAATATAAAATTAAAGCAAAATTTAGGAGTGCAAGATCAAGCACTTGTGGTATACTGCCACTGTATGCTGCAAGGCCATGAAAAAAATCCTCTGGCTGCAGAGGACAGAAAAGGCCCTGGAGGCTCTTTAGCTGTGTCACTTTGCATTGTCCTGCTGCTGAGGGGTGTTTTAGCTTATTCATACGTAGCATGTGTGCTGTTCCTGTGTGCTGTTCTGTTACTTTGTAGAGACTTGCTGTTGTGGACTAATGAGTGTTCTTGCTTCAAAGTTCAAATTTATCAGTTGAAGAAGGCAAAATGAGAGAAAACTTATCATCAGTGAATCAGTGTGATGTAGATTTTAAAAAGAGGCCTACTCTTTTTTATGTAAGGCAAGCGGTTATCCTTCCAACTATTGTACTAAGAGTGGCAAGGCCTCGTGGAGTGTTGTCATGTTCTGTTCACTTGGAATTAGGAAAGATAAATTCTGAGAGCAGCAAAAGACTTTCCATTCTCCCATCGTGCTAGTAGCTGCTTTTACTAGACACTCAAAATAGCTTGGCTATTGGTTTAGTCAGCCAAAGGCAGAGGGGAAACATCATTTCTTTCTACAGTTGTATGAGGAAGGTAAGCACCAAGAAAGTGGGAGTACTTTTAAAGTGAAAGGGCAGTACTGACAGGTGAATGGATGAGTGTAAATTAGCCATTAAGAAAAATGGCTTTCTAATTAGAGGAATGAGGTCTTGATACAGTGTCCAGTGGAAATGGTGTGGACCAGAGCCTTATTGGTTTTGCTTTAGAACATCATTTAAGAGAAATGATGTTAGGGCAGTTACCTGCAATATTATGTATTTGACCCAGAAAGCACTTTCTAGATACTTTCTTGTAAGGTTAGATCTACTGAGAAGCTACAGATTCTTTATTTATTTATAATCATTTCCCCAGGTAGATGCTGTCTTGAGTAATGGTGATATTTCCTAGACAGATACCCTGCCATTTGAAGATGAAAAATTTAAGTTAGGGTTGTATGTTGTGCTGAGGTATTGAACATTAGTGATTCCTTTTGGAAATCGCAAGGGATAAATATAGCAAAGGGCTTTTTTTTCCTCTCTGTGATGGGGGCCCCATGGGAAGGCTGTATTTTAAATATCTAATTGGTACTATTACTTTCTGGGCTTTTAAGAGAGTGCCTCATTTTCATGAGAATTGAAATATCAGCTTCTATCTTTCTATTAAGTAGTTGGTATTTGTATACAGAACAATTGAGGCTTCTCTTAAACTTTTAAAATGGGTAAACACAAATTATGTTCAGATATAAAATTTATACATTTTGGAAAAATATGATATTTGAAAGTCTGAGCTCTGGGAACTTTGTGGCTGCGCTACTGTCCTTAATTGTGTCCTCCATGTAGTGGCCAGTGTGCAAGGAATCTGTCAGAAGCTTTTCCAAATCCGACTGTAAATATCAATCCTGAAAGCTAATCCCAAGTAAGCAAACTAATCCACCCATCTTTCCTCCCTAGCAACTGCTCTGCCCCAGCCTTATAAATTATGTATATCCCTGGCTTCTTAAAAGCTTCCTGCACTTCTGTTGTTCCTTTTTTTTTTTTCCCCTGTTCTACTTCTAAGCTTAAGGGCAATTAAAGCTTTCCTGGTGTGTCTATTCTACCTGCTTCCAAAGAACTTCTCTGTAGGTGACACATCTTTAGAGGAGCAGCAGCTTCTTACTTATTCTTATTACACTGACTTATAAGTCCTTCTAAAAGCCTTCATAAATTTTTCAGAATGGGTTTAAAGGACATAAATACTCTGTACACTCCATATGTTATTGGTGATCTTTGATCCAATACCTCTAACAAGGAAAAGGAAAGAGACGTTTTGTATATATTCAGTCAAAAATCTCCAGCACTAAGTGCTTGAAGTAGTTAGGAGTGCTGAGATGATAGCAATAGAAGGATGGTTTTCCTGCTTCTGAGTGACAGTGTTGATATGCTGGACCTGGTATGTGACTGTGTTAAGTAGGTGTACAGCTGTGGTATTAGAGAATTGCCTGCCATACAGATGGTCTTTGAGAGACAAAAGAAGAGTGCAGGTGTAGTATGCTAGTCTGTCTGAGTAGACATAGCCTAAGCACGTGTTTTATGTGAAATGTTGTCTGAGTTTAAATTTCATGGTCATAAACAGAGGATTTTAGTGCCTCAGAGTGGAGTAAAATTGATGATTGTTTGTGTGTTCCCTTTGCTTATTTCTAACAGGTTCATTGCTATAAATCTCTTTTTAGACTAAAGAGATTTCCATGGGCATTTTCTGTAGTCTAGAATGTTTAATGTCTGCCCCTTTGTCATGTGGAGAATATTCTTTTATTGCTAATTAAAAAACGTTTCATTTCTGGTATTAGAGAAATCTGTGAAATTAAAAAAGCATCACAAATCAAGGCGGTCATATTGTAATTATGTATTATATTTTATTTAATAATATGATTTACTTTAGTTTATATGGTAAGCATTGATGGATAATTAGCTGTTCCAAAGTGATTTGACACTTCCCAGTTAAAGTCATCTTGTGCATATCTACACAGACATAGGGAAAATAGTTACTTAACGTAGGACAACTTCATGTAAAGAAACAAAGAAAATGTAAAGTTAAGAAATTAAGAAATGTAGTAGAAATAAGTATCTGGTTAGGATTCAAGAGTGCAGTAACATTCTAATTTTAATTGACTAGTAATACTGATCAGTTTACTTTCTTTTGTTTCATTTCTTCCCACTTCTTTCCTCTTGCAATGTCAGAATAACCAAAATACAAGTGAAAGGCATAGAGAGGAAGCCGAAGCACTAAAAGAGCAGCTCAGGGAGCGAGAGGAGACTGTTCAGGATCTGAAGGAACAGCTGGCTCTCGCCAAAGTGAATCTGAAAGATGCTGAAATCAAGTATGCAACACAGGTACAGAAAAATTTTTCTATTCATCAGTCTGTGTGTGTGTGTGTGTCAGTGTTTTCCACCCCACCACTTACACTAGCATGATAGAATAGAATAGTTCAGTTGGAAGGAACCTACAATGATCATATAGTCCAACTATCTGACCACTTCAGGGCTGACCAAAAGTTAGAGCACGTTATTAAGGGCATTGTCCAAATGCCTCTTAAACACGGGCAGGCTTGGGGCATTGACCACCTCTCCAGGAAGCCTGTTCCAGTGTTTGACCACCCACTTGGTAAAGATACAATGTCAAGTCTGAACCTCCCCTGATGCAGCTTTGAACCATTCCCACATGTCTTGTCACTGGATAATTTGAGAGACAGTTGTTCCTGAGGCTCTCTGATCTGCGGTCCCACTGCAGTTGCTGGCACTTAAGTTCACTTGCTCTAATCTCTGCAGTTGCTGGCACCGTGGACACACAGGCCCTTTGACCCACAGTCTGATTCCAGCTACTAGCACTTAGACCCCCCCACATACACGCACAAATGCACACCGAATAAAGACGCTCTCCCACAATGAAAGAGCTAGAAATGGTATTTAGTAAGAAGACAGGACAGTGCTGATCAGGTGCAGGGCATGGCCAGACAAGCATATTGAGCAGCCCCTCTTTACACAACTGGCCTTTTTTGATTCCCTTACCCTCTTATTTTTTCATTTTTGTTCCTCCCCAAATCACCTAGATCCATCCATTTCCCTGCCTTTGGTTCCTCCTCTAAACATTCCATAAGTCTTTTGCAATCCCAAAATGCTCTTCATCTGCATCCCATACCCCTAGGCAGTACCCACCCTTGGTGCAAAAGGTGCTCTGCAGTTAAGTCATCTTAATGGGTTTCACACTTGGACAATGGGGCTGGTGGCTCTCTGAGGAGGGGGGAACAGCCCCTGGAAGGCCCTGGACAGGGCATCCCTTCCGCCCAGTCAGAGTTCAGGTTCTTCCCTGCCTGCCGTTGCTGTTCTGCGGTGGGCTTTGGAATAGCTGGGGCAGAGTATTCTTTCAACTCCCAGACGTGCCGTTGCCTCTCTGTGTTCTACTGTGGATGTGCAGAGGAGCTTTTTATCACATAATGTAACAGCTATTATGTTGCATTGTATTTATTTATGGAAAGATTTTTGTGAATACTCTGAATTGCAGGTTTAGCTTTTGATCTGTGAATTGGGCTGCATCCTACACGAATAAAACCCCAGAAGTTTTATGAACTTGTAATTAGATAGTAATCATATCTTGTATCATTCTGCATATTTGTAGATTAGATTCTATGGTTTTTGCTTTCTGGAACTGAAATATTATCAGTTAATATTGTCCTGGTTTTGGCTGGGAGAGAGTTAATTTTCT